>LBNU01011872.1:4839-39613 GCA_014162995.1 Artemisia annua | reverse complement strand
TTTTTTTTTTTTTTTTTTTTTTTTTCCTTCTGGTCCTTGTATCACGTTGTAACGCACGTTAGTGCACCAACTTGCGTTATAACGCAAGCCCAACGCCAACAACCTGGAAATGAGATTAACGCAATAACGTGCGTTTCTAAATTGCCATATAGGAATAACGTGGTGATGGCGTTATGACTCCCTCTACTCTAACGTTTTAAACTTTATTACCTTCAGATGATAGTTAAATACTTTGCAACTTAGCATATAGGACTAACATAAAAAAAACTACACGCATCTAGAAGCTAAAAAGACCTATATTTTGTTATATCTTACTAATCATTTGCAACCAAATTGCAGTTTTAATTTAACTCAAAGTCAGGGGTCGCACAGTAATATCCCTTGGAGCTACAAAACAATACCCTATATGACTTCCTCCACATAGATTCTTAACTGATGGGTTTGCAAAAAAGAATTCCAACAGGTAAATCATAATAGCATAAATAACAAAGAGGTTTATCAATGGACACTGACAGTGATTTGCAGCAGTCGTATCTATTCCTCTAGATCTCATAAGCAACTTCTACAAGCTAAACCATACAGAGCATATGAATCATATTCCACCACCACTGAAACACACTGTCACTATGCAATTCACATACATCACAGTGACGTCACTTACATGTATTATCTTGACCTAGGATCATCATAAGCAAGAATAGCAAATCGCAAATAAAATAACAAGCACTGTTAGTTGACGTTTATCATTTTTGGAATCTAACTTAGGAATTACATTTGCATTAGCCATATTTCTCATGCGTTTAAAATATACATGACCTAATCTAGCATGCCATATTTCTCATGCGTTTAAAATATACATGAACTAGTAGGCATTTTATTGATAGCATCACTGTTAGTTACAATTCCAGGAGACGCGTTAGCAACGTCGCTTATTTAGTCATGTTTACATCATTCACACTACTGTTAACTACATCTTATTCCACCGGTGTGATAGCCTTTGCCAACAAACATGCCACCTTAAGAAAGGATGAACTAATCAGATTCGAAGACAAGTTTGAAGCCGAATTTGTTCAAGAGTGACCTAGACACCAAATTCTTGCAGACATCGGGGACGTGGAGGACATCTTTAAAGGTTAAGATGTTGCCAGAAGTGAACGCCAAATCGATTTTACCTTTTCCATTCACTTGTGCAGTTGAGTGGTTTCCCATGTAGAGCATAAAGTCTAAAGGGTCGTATGTTTTGAACATGGCCCGGTCTTTGCACACGTGCCAGGTGACTCTAGAGTCCACCCACCAAGATTTATCGTCTCGAGGCAGAACGCCTCGGATATCATTAAACAAAGTTGTTATCTTTGTTCTTATTGTCATTTCCTCCATCTTGTTTCTTCTTTAAGGCGCGGCATTCCCACTTTAAATGTCCCGGGTTTTTGCAGTTGTAGCTGATCACATCCGTTTTGTTCTTTTTTGGAATTCGTTTTGTCCTTGTCATCGTGCTTACGTTTCTTTCCCCCAGTTTTGAAAGATTCTCCCTTTTCCTCCACGAAGTGCACCTTAGAAGTGTCATCGTTTGCTTTGTTTTCCAAACGATATTGTTCTTCAACAAGAAAATGCTTACCAAGGTCTTTTAAGGATAGACCATCCTTACGATGTTTAAGATTTTTCTATAATCTTTCCAAGTGGATGGGAATTTATGATCCCACTTGTATGGATTCATCCATGTCCATGTTGTTTTATGTAAACATTGCTCAAGTTCATACATTTGGTCCATAATTGGATGTGTATCTACCATTTTGTAAGAATTAAATTTTGAAACAATAAATTTCTTACTTGTTGCGTCCTCCGTGAAGTAGCGTTCCTTGAGAGCATTCCAGAGTTCCCTTGCCGTCGGATAGTTCTGACACATGTCAAAGAGTGGATCTCATGTAGCATTGAGAATGTGGCCACGACAAATGAAATCGTTATTTTCGAACTTGAGACATTCACGGGATGCAACCAAGGTCTCGTTTCCAGATTCCTCGGGGATATATAGCCACTTTTGGTTACAAACTCCACCAATGTGGGATACCCAAAGAACTTTCTAAACTCTCATGACTCTCACCAATTTTGCTCTTCTTTAAAATTCCAAGTGTTTACTTTTGGTTTTACAATCATAACATAGTAGAATTCCACTTGGGCTTTTTTGATTCTCTTATAGAAGTATTATATGTAGATTACGTGAAAAATTTTATAAGTATAGAACCAACTCCTATAAAAGCACACTCGAGTAGTTTTTGAATCACCAAATGATTTATAAAATATAAACTTCTGCATACTACCAGGACATGAGAAATGTATTAACTAGAGTTGTGTTTTGGGTCAAGTACAATGCATGATATACTCATTCACAGACTTATCATGTTCAACTAATCCTGTGAATTTAATGTCCATTTGGAGTTCACTTCAACCCTGGAAATTTGTTGTTGATATGGGTTAGATGAGTAGAACACGTTTGAATTATCGTTTTATGTCTTATATACTTATAGAATTTAGGACAACAAATTATAGATTTTTTATTAATCATAGCTCAAATGGTTGTTGTTAACAAAAATACTTTTAAAATATAAGAGCTAAATATACTTTAGTGCCCCGAAAATGTACCACAACTCAGTTTCTCGTTTCATTGAGAGTTTCATTCTTAGTATATTGCATTATCATCGGAACATTGATATGATGTTACAAAAGGCTTTTAAAAAACTTAAAGAGTGCTTATTAGCATATCCTTGAAGCTAACAGCTAGTTCATTTGACCATGGTAGTCAAATAGTATGCTCTGTGAGCAACTTTTATCTACCTTTGTGTACAAAATAGACGTATAGTCAGGTATTCAATGAAAATGCCACTTTTTTTTTTATTTGATAGTTGGGCTTCATTTCTTAAATGTACCTTTAATTGAGTTTTGGTAACCCCTATCTCTTAATAATTTTGTTGACAAACACCCTGCCACGAAGCACGAGTATAAAATGTTGGAAAATTTAGTGCACTTGAGGGATTAATTCACACCTGGTAATGGGTTTGGAGGTACGGAGTGTACACCCATTTGGTCACTGAATCCCTGACTCAATAGTGGTTATGCTAGTGTGAATCTGTTTCTGCTGATCTGATTCTGCTGCTAGTATTGATTCTGCTGTTAGTATGAATTTGCTGCTAGTGGGATTCTGCTGCTAGTGGATTCTGCTGCTAGTGTGATTCTGCTGCTGGCATCAGTTTATTCTGCTGCTCGTTTTTAACCACTGATTCCTACTATTATGGAAAGTATTATGATATAATTAATGGGCCGTTAATTATACATAATTCCATGGGCTAGGGTTTGAGTATTCTCTATTATAAATAGAGGTCATAACAGATTTGCATGTACGATACAACACACAAACCCTAAACACTTGAATACGAATCTGGTTCTTGATTTGTGCCTAAAACAAGAACTTCACTTGGTCTTATCCCATAGAGATATTCGTGTAACCCAAGCATAGGGTCGAATAGTTTCTATTGGAAAGTGATCCCACGATTTCAAGTGAATATCCGGTACCTCATTGATTATCTTTACCCTGATCTGGGAAACCTTAAACTAAAATAACCAACATAAAACCCTCATTTAAATACCAAAACAAAACAAATTCAAATAAATAAATTCCAAAAGATGTCAATACTGCAAAGTTGCTTCTGCAAGTGATTACAAGTTTCGTCTGCAATTCAGAGTGTCAGTATCAAATCATAGTAGAATGTCTAGTTTTATTGTGGTGTCAGTGGTTGACCAGGTTCCATATGGAATATTAGTTTTCATGCGGGCCTGTTTCGATTAATGGCATTGATGGTCTTTCACCAGTTTTGTTTCATACCATAATTTCAAGTCATAGTGCATGTGTCAGTTTAGTCATAGGTCACATGACGCAGTTATAACATAAGGACACCGAGCACTCTAACCAAAGATAAGGTACATGGAAACTAAAAAAGTTGATAAACAGGAACCATTCACAAAAGGAACCACATCCAATACTGCAAACATAAACAGATATATAGTACGTTGTTCTACTAACAAAGTTAATAACCAACAATAACAAACATGCACATTAAAAATCCATTAACAACCGACAACCATGCATATAATCCAGGTGTTAAAAACGACATTCAATCTCACTTCACAGGCTCATCACAAGCATCCTCATCAGCAGTCTGGCTGGATGCAAAGACCTCCAAGTACAAAAGCACAAAATAACCTCTCCTCTTGGAAAGCAAAACCGCAGAGTGCCAATCACGATCTGTCTTGACCCAAACATTCCCAACTGATCTGTTTGGATACTTGTAGGTTAGTTTGTAACATCCAGGAGACAGGTTAAGATCCTCCTCAAGCATACGGATAACATCTTCAAACGGTTTAGTCCCATGCACAGAAAACCGCAACCCCTACCCTTAAGAATAATAGTTATTTCATAATCACCCCCATGAATCCTTACTAGTGCTCCATTAACCTGCTTCCAAACAAAGATGTCTAATTGCTCAAGCCTTGCTTTGAAAGTCGACAAGTCAACTGCATATAAACATATCAAAACTTTATAAAGCTTGCACAAGATAGTATGATATCAATAAGAAGATGATGCAAATAAAAATATTCATGGTGCTCATCAACAAAGATACCAGTTGTTCACTATAACCTTAGCATTCGCCATGAGCTCAGGTATAATTATTAAAAGCCGTTTTCAATATAGGTATACGTTTAACTGTTGTCGTGGTCAAATGTAATATGAATAATAGAAACCAAAAGCTAAAAAAGCCACAGAGATTAATTCATATTATACTAAATGAAAACAAAGATGGTGTGTACTCATTGTAGAGAATAATTAAAAGAAAAATTGGAAATTAAATTTCCACATCATTAAAACAAATCCACGACAAAAAATATTTATTCATGGGAGTGATACCAAATACACCCTAAATGTATGGAATTTAATAACACAGCCATCGGTCGGTTGTAATGCATAACAATTGCAATGCCGAACTCTGTTGGAAAAAAAATTATGTTTAGAAAATTCATCAAAGAGCTAAGGTGAATGATAGATAACAGACTAAAAACAAAAACGTTGGCATGGTACAGTGATACTAATTAATTGCGTAGAGTTTGAGAATAGATTCAGTATTAATTACTTAAGAACTTCCCATTGAACAAAGCTCGAGCTTTCTCAAAAGTAACTGATCCATTGTTTAGTGAAAGAATTGATTCCTTTGTAATGTGCTCCATCGAGTTCTGTGAAAGATTAATACCACAAACTATCGAAAATTACAAAACAAATTCAAATACATACATAAATGTAAAAACATATGTGCAAAAACATATTTAACAACTAAAATCATTCATACCGCAGATACGTCATCACAAGCGTCCTCGTCAAAAGGATCCTCAACAAAAACAGGTTCAACATAATCATCTTCATCAAAATCTTCAACATAAAAATCGTCATCAGTAAGATCATTCTCATCACAAGCATCCTCATAATAAGCATCCTCATAGCAAGCATCCTCATCACAAGCATCCTCATCAGCAGCCTCCAAGTTCAAAAGCACATAATAGCCTCTCAACATGGAAATCAAAACCGCAAAGTGCCAATCACGATCTGTCTTGACCCAAACATTCCCAACTGATCTGATAGGATGCTTGTAGGTTAGTTTGTAACATCCAGGAGACAGCTTAAGTTGCTTCTCAAGCATACGGATAACATCTTCAAACGATTTAGTGCCCTTCACAACATAACACCTCCCCAAACCCCTAACAAGAATTTTTAATTCATAATCACCCCCATGAATCCTTACTAGTGCTCCATTAACCTCCTTCCAAACAAAGATGTTTAATTGCTCAAGCCTTGCTTTGAAAGTCGACAAGTCAACCGCACATAAACATATCAAAACTTTATAAAAACTTGCACAAGACAGTATAATATCAATAAGAAAATGATAAATAAAAATATTCATGGTGCTCATCATAAGAGATACCAAAACAAGCATTTAGCATTCACCATGGGCTCACGTATAATTATTAAAAGCCATTTTTAATATAGGTATACGTTTAACTGTTGTGGTGTTCAAATAATATGAATAATAGAAACCAAGATGGTGTGTTCTCGGTGTATAGAATAATTAAAAGAAAAAAATAGAAATACATTTCCACATCATAAAAACAAACCCACAACAAAATATGTATTCATGGGAGTGGTACCAAATACACCCTAAATGTATGGAATTTATTAACACAACCAGCCATCGGTTGTAATGCATAACAATTACAACAGTGAACTCTAAGGTGAATGATATATAACAGACTAAAAACAAAAATGTTGGCTTGGTACACTAGTACAGTTATACTAATTAATTGCATAGAGTTTGAGAATAGATTCGGTATCAATTACTTAAGAAATTACCATTGAACAAAGCTCGGGCATCCTCAAAAGTCACTGATCCATTGTTTAGCAAAAGAACTGATTCCTTTGTAATGTGCTCCATCGAGTTCTGTCAAAGATTAATAACACAAACTATTGAAAATTACAAAACATATTAAAATAAATAATAAGAAGTATTTCAATAAACAACCAACGCTAAACACCATTCATGATTCAAAACACAAACATATACATAATCCTAAATCTGAACCACCACTAAAAATACAAAAATTACATGACTCAAGTTATATCCAGGAAATTTAGGGAAAAAAATAAAAAGAAAAAAAGAAAAAAAAAATACGCGTAAATACTATCACAATAAGGACTCATTTTCGTACAATAACTTTATAAAAATATCAAACAAATACTAAAACAATAATTCGAACATACATCTTACATTCTTACAATATCACTAAACATAAACATAATTCATGGGAAAAAAAAATAAAAAATAAAAAATAAAATAACCAAACACTAAAACAAATAAAAATGATCGGAATACAAACCATTCAAACAAATAAAAAACACAAACTATATACTAAAAATATGAGTTTCTTTGTTGACCATTGTGATTTCAAAAATAAATTAACAAAATGAGTAGTTTGGAAAATATTAAAGATAACATAACATATTTGAAATTTTCATTTAAACCCATGTATTTTTTTTTTTTTACCATGAGACACTAATTACCCTGTTGCCCCAATAAAATATTCTTGATAGAACAAGGAGATTGTAGCCAACAAACAGTAGCAATATATAACGTAAGCACTTACTTATTTTGCTTATCATATAATCAGCTGTTTGAATGTCGTCTAACAAATTATTTAATGATTAAATTTGCACATGGTCCTAAACTCCTAATGTCCTTTATATATTATTAGAACGAGAGATACCTTACAACAGGACTAGCTAGGTTGTGTAGATGAAGCAGAACAAACTAATAAAACTAGTCAGTTTCTTGTGTAGTGCAGCAACTCGATACGTAGATACCAAGAATTGATTATAAGAAATCAATACAACTGGAAACTAAATACTAAACACAAACACATGAGCACCACTTAATTTATCAGGCCCAAATTAAACCACACTAGTGCAGTATAAAAATAATGACCCATATATAACCCACCAATCCAGGCAACCATGTGGCAAAGATTAATTAGTATGGGTGATATTTCTTGATTAGAAGTATGGCGCGATCATACCTGATAAAGTAGAAGAAGAACAATGACGTGAAATCGACGGTGATGCAGCGGTGGAACGATCTCAGGTTATAAGGATGGTGAGGAGTGGATGTCGATCATGTTGAGGTTATAAGTGTAGTGGATGTTCTGTTGTGCATGAGGAGGAAGACGTACGTACATTAGGGTTTATCAATTCTGTTTCTTAATTCGTTTATTTTTTTAGAAGAGAAAAAAGATAATTATCATAAATTAATTACTTTTGAAAGTATTTATTATGTTAATTAATTTTTTATAATACGGCAGTTAAAAAAAAAAAAAAAAAAAAAACGCTATATAAGGTAAAAGTAAATGTCGGTTATGCAAACTTTATAATCCAAATCTTTTTATATAATAAAACAAAACCCTTAGTGGGTACTTTTTCATTTTAAAAAAAGAATATTTCTTTATTAGGTAATATTTTAAATATTATTTTTTTAATTTATAAGTTTTTAAATTCGTTTTGTTGATATACTATACAAGTAGAAGATAAAAACAAAAGATATAGATAAGATGCAACTAACAAGGATTAAACTTTTTAAATGATTATCTTTAATTATAAAAAACTACGATTAAAAATTATAAATCAAACAAAATAAAAATTAAATTATTAGTTTTTTAATAAATAAAAATATATCATTCAAAAAAAATTAAAAAAAACCCGCGCGTGCGCGGGAGTTATAGCTAGTTCTTATACAAAACCAAACCAAATTCTAATCCAACTCAACCCTTCAATTCATTCATTATATATACAGCCTTTTACGACAACAAATAAAAAACCACTCAACCATTCGATTCATTATATAAACAACTACCTTTTACGACAACAAACAAAAAACCAACTCAACAATGACAATGTCGAACTCAGTTCTTTTTGCTTTTGCTTTTCTTTTGCTTTACTTTGTTTAATGTCTAGTGCCACCGCAAGCCTCTCACCTCTGTCACAAACTATAGAATCATGTGAAGATTTATTTTTTAACAGGTTGACTGATTGCTATGATTATCTTGAAAAGGGATCACGTAGGCATGATCATCCCTCTAGTTCTTGCTGCTCGGTGCTTAGGGATGCATGGAAAGTTAATCCCGAGTGCGTTAACTTTAACGTTCTTGATGGTGTTATTCTTCAAAACTATTGGGATTTCGATAGGGATACGACGAGACTAGATCATCTCAGTTCTACTTGCGGTATTGGATCGCTAAAAAGTAATCCATGTAAGTTCGTGTTTTTAACTTAAAAATAAATTATAAAATTATATGTTTGAATTTATTTATGTTAAACAGTTTACAATAGTCGTTAAAAAAAACAGTTTACAATAGAAATTGAATTTGATTCTCTTTTGGTATGCAGCAAGTCTACCACCGGTTGCATCAAGTTTTTAGAAGCAATCAACGACATCAACATACGGCTTTGAGAAGACCATAAAGACTTCCTGAAGAAAAGATTACAATAGTAGTTTAGTAGTTTTAATTTTTTTTATGAAGAAATATAATTAACAAGATTGAGGACATAACACATAATAGAATTATATATTTTGTTTTATGAAAGATCTTTATTAGTTTATATTATAATGTCTTAGTCTCTTAATATCTTTTGTTTTAAATTTCTAGGCTTTATGAAAGATCTTTATTAGTTTATATTATAATGTCTTAGTCTCTTAGACATGCCCCTCTGCTACTTAAAATTGTAAAAGCAGCGGTAGCTGACATCAACCGTTATCTAAACATTTAACTGAATAACGGTGAGTCGTTTAAGAACATCGATTTTTTGTAAGCGCATCTGGTCCTGAAAAATGTAGTAATGTTTGATTATTTCTAAATGCACCCAATTGAGTAGACAAGATTTAGCGACATTTGACCGACAAAGAATGGCGAACTGTAAATAGCAAGGCCTAACTCAATGGATAACACAATCAGGTCTTTTCTTGTTTCGAATGTTTGATTCTCCTGCCTTTTTATAAGATGTGAGAACTCAAAAAAAACGTTCACGTTATGTCCGTAATCTGGATTGCAAAAGCTTATCATAGTTAGTTGTTGACATTGTAATCTGACCGAGCTTCTAAATCTGTGAGCAACTGAGTGCATTGTGCTCGTAGTACATTCATAAAATTAAACATTTCGCAGTTAGAGCTATAAGATTGCCACAAATAACAGAAGGTGGCCGTTTGGATGAAAATTAGCTAAAATAAAAACGGGTCAAAAGTGGCCAATATAGTTAAACACTAATTACTTGTAAAATTCAAGAAAAGAAGACAAAAGGTGTTTAAGGTCACTTTAACCCGGCATGTTTTGACCCATACCAAAAGTTCAGCTTCGACCTCTTACACAACCTCCTCGATCTATACAAAAACTCAAAATCTGGAAGACACGTACGCGTGCCTGAATTCCTGCAAGTGCATCATCTGCTGCAGCCATAGACTTGGCTAATACTAGTTTTCTAATGTCTTCTGCCTGAGTTAGGTCTAATCGGCTGTTGAGGAAAGCACAAAGGGTGAATTCGCCTAATACATAAGACCATTAAATTGCTTCATTTTTAGATATAATAGATTATGATTTGAAAAATATATTTACTGCGATGATATTTGATATGTTAATTGTTTATAACATACTTAAAAACAATGGAAACAAAAGTGTTGGCTGGTTAACACTACCAGGACCATTGTGACCTCATCGAATGGGGAAGATGACCTGCTTTTACCATACTGCGGTTTTACACATTGCCTGAACTGCCTAATGGCGCTTGCCACAACTGTTAGATACCTTATCTAAAACAAAGCTTATATGATGAGTAATAGAGATGGATAATCACGAATATTTTTGTGATCAAACATGACCCAACAAATTCAGCCTGACTTTGGCAATGTTATGGTTCAAGTACTGCAGATTGCTACTAAAATTTAAGAGGTTGACAGAGCTGGGTTGCTGAAATTTAAGAGGTTGATAAACCATTTCACCAAAACATCTGCATAGGAAATCAACATACGGTAGAATATATATCAATTATCTATCAGAACAAACATTGATAAGATGTATCATACTTGAAAACGATTAATCAGAACTATACAACGTCAGTGTATAACGAATAACCAAATACAGACGTTAAAACAGGAAGATCAGATAACATACATCTGTTACAAGAATCATGTTCCCTTATCAGTTATCACCAAATAAAACTTTATAAAAGCGTTTTCTTTCCCCAGGATCAAATATGCCACCAAAATCATCTCCTCGAGCTTCATCATCATCAGAGAGTTCATGGATCGGGTCCTTTGTCGCTTCTTTCATTGCAGTCATGCCTTTCTTTCTCCTCTTCTCTAAATTTAACATATGATGCCTCCTATTATACTCGTGAAGCCCCTCCTGCATCAATTCCCAAAATTTATCTTTCACAACAACAAGTGGATCTTTATCAACCAGTTCCAACCCTTTATACCCTTCTCTAAGTAGAACCGTATAAATTTGATATTTATTTGTAACATAGAATATTCCCGGATGCTTTAATAGCAAAACATTTAACTTATCGGGTAAACCAGACTCCCTCCTAAAATGACCAAGCTTCATAATTGATGCTTTCTTCCATAAGGTAAGCGAAAGAAACTCGTGTAATAAACCAATGGTTCTCTTCTCCAATTCATGAGACCCATCTACCAAACGACCAGGATCTGTATAAGGTGAATTCATGAGACCCATCTACCAAATGACCAGGATCTGTATAAGGTGAAATGTAAGGAAATGAATCAAATTCACGAAATTTCTCCCATGATTTTACCCAAGTTGAGGGTAACGAACATGGGAACGATAGATTGCAACCCTTCTTTTGAGCTACTTTCTCAATGGTGGAAACTGCCAAGTCTTGGTCCCACTTAATGAGCTCGATTTCCATTGAACTTTTTCTTCCACTATAATTAATCACTCGGAACATATCAAGATACTTAGGTATGATTCTTATTAAATAATCATCCGGTAATCCTAAACTTCTACCAACTTCATTCAGTTTGGACACATTTAGTCTATGATTCACAACCACTACTGGTTCTTGCATATCTTTCACATTTTCTTCTTCTTCTACCAAAAACATCATCTTTTTAGTTAACCGGCAATGGTATTCATCCTTTTCAAGATACGTTTCAAAGCAACACGGGTATTTCTTAAGCCAATTTAAAGCTTTCCCTTGAAGGTCAAGACTTTTGAACTTTTTCTAGAGGAAATTAACATGCGCCACCTGATCAGGACACCGCAAAATTATGTTTTTAATTTGGTTATTTACAACCCATCGGCGGCTCCTAGTTAAGGCTGCTTCAAGATCAGGGTACAAAAGAAAGGAAGATAGAACACTACAAGATTTGCTTGTACGTGTGTTTTGGTGTGTTTGAAACCAAATGCAAAGCCTTGTATTTATAGGCTTCAAAAACATCACAAGGTGCTAGCAACTTGACTCATCCAACTTGCATATTAAGAATATTCTTCCAACTTGTAGATTTGCATATCTTTGTTGAGATATGATAGAGCCACTTGCTTGCATTCATTGAACCAAATATGAGCCATAATTAACAAATCTCCACCTTGGCTCATCAACCATCGTTGGTGGAGTCTTCAAACCAATCTTCAACTTTTCACAACATTGATCAAGTCCAAACAATAATTGAACTTGATCCCAGCTAATACTTTAGTCAGCATATCTGCAGGATTCTTAGAAGTATGGATCTTCTGGATTCTGACTCCACCTTCTTCCAGTATCTCTCGTATGAAATGATACCGAACATCAATGTGCTTCGTCCTTGCGTGATAAACTTGATTCTTCGCTAAGTGAATAGCACTCTGACTGTCAGAATGCATCATGACAAATTTCTGATTGATTCCAAGTTCACCGAGCAACCCTTGAAGCCAAATTGCTTCTTTTACAGCCTCTGTAATCGCCATATACTCTGCTTCCGTAGTGGACAAAGCAGTAGTTGACTGTAAGGTAGACTTCCAACTAATTGGAGCTTTTGCCAGAGTAAATACATAGCCTGTCGTAGATCTTTGCTTGTCTAACTCTCCGGCATAGTCTGAATCACAGTAACCTTCTACCCACTGATTACTTCCATGCTCGAATACTAACCCTACATCGACCGTGTTATGGAAGTACCGTAATATCCATTTCACAGCTTGCCAATGTCCTTTTCCAGGGTTATGCATATACCTGCTCACCATACCAACAGCATGACTAATATCTGGTCGAGTACATATCATAGCATACATCAAGCTACCGACAGCATTTGCATAAGGTACTTTCTCCATGTATGCCTTCTCTGCATCATTTTTCGGTGACATAGCAGCACTGATCTTAAATTGAGAAGCGAGTGGAGTACTAACTCATTTTGTTTGCTTGTCGAACCTAAAACGCTTTAGAATCCTTCTCAGATATTGTTTCTGAGTCAAACAAAGCTTCCTCAATTTTCTGTCTCTGACTATCTCCATGCCGAGAATCATCTTTGCTTCACCAAGATCCTTCATCTCAAATTCGCTTTTCAACCGAGTCTTTAACTTTTCAATCTCGTCTAGAATTTGAGAAGCTATCAACATATCATCTACATATAGAAGAAGATATATGAAGGACCCATCTTGTAGCTTTTTCAAATAGACACAATGGTCGTATTTGCTTCTTGTGTACTTCGACTCTATCATAAACTTATCAAATCGTTTGTACCACTGCCTTGGGGATTGCTTCAACCCGTACAACGATTTATGAAGCTTACACACTTCATGCTCTTTTCCGGCAACTTTGAATCCTTCTGGCTGAACCATATAGATTTCCTCTTCCAAGTCTCCATGTAGAAATGCAGTCTTCACATCCATCTGAACTAGTTCCAAGTCCAACTGTGCTACCAAAGCCAACAAAATTCTAATAGAGGAATGCTTTACCACTGGAGAAAAAACTTCATTGTAATCAATTCCCTCTTTCTGAGCATAGCCTTTAGCTACCAATCGTGCTTTGTAGCGAACATCATCATGGCTAGGAAATCCTTCTTTCTTTGCATACACCCATTTGCATCCAATTGCCTTCTTCCCTTTTGGGAGGTTGGTTAACTCCCATGTCTGATTCTTCTCAAGAGACTGCATTTCTTCGCTCATGGCAATCCTCCACTTCTCGCTCTCTGAGTCTCGAACCGCTTCAGAGTAAGTAGTAGGAACATCATCAGCTGCAATTGAAGATGCACAAGCCACCATATCATTAAGGCGAGCAGGCCTTTTAGTGTTTCTTTTGGGCTTGCTGGTAGCAATTGATTCATGTTGTTGTTGTGGAGGTTCTTCGGTTTGAACCTCCTCTTCTTCATAACCTCCTTCTACCACAGGAGAATCATCTCTATCATCCGCTACAATTATTCTTTCAAACTCCACCTTTTTGGGAGTTCCATCGATCTGCTTAGCATTCACCTTCTTCAACATGGTAGATTCATTAAAGGTGACATCCCTGCTAAAGATAGTCTTCTTCGTCTCTGGACACCATAGACGATAGCCTTTGATTCCAGAGGTGATCCCCATGAATAATGCTTTCTTGGCTCTGGGATCCAACTTTGATTCCTTCACATGATAATATGCAGCGGAACCAAAAACATGCAAGGAATCATAATCTGTAGCAGGTTTTCCATACCATTTCTCAAATGGTGTTTTCCATCAATAGCAGTAGATGGCAAACGATTAACAAGGTGACACGCATACGTCACAGCTTCAGCCCAAAATTCTTTACCCAACCCAGCATTGGATAACATACACCGAACTTTCTCCAGCAAGGTTCGGTTCATGCGTTCTGCCAACCCGTTCTATTGTGGTGTATGTCTGACAGTGAAGTGTCTGACAATGCCTTCGTCTTCACAAAATTTTGTGAACTGATCAGTTTTATACTCTCCACCATTATCTGTTCGGAGATGTTTGATCTTTCTGCACGTTTGAGTTTCCATCATCTTTTTCCACTTGATGAATACTTCTAGCACTTCATCCTTTGTCTTCAGCGTGTACACCCAAACTCTTCGGGAAAAATCATCAACAAAGGTCACATAGTAGTGTCTCCCTCCTAAAGAGCTTGTCTTTGAGGGACCCTATATGTTAGAGTGGACATAATCCAAGATACCTTGTGTCTTGTGGATTGCTGTCCCAGATTTCACCCTTGTTATCTTCCCGTTGATGCAATGCTCACAGAGATCCAACTTACAGGAACTGACTCCTTTCAATAATCCTTTCTTTATGAGCAAATTCAAGGATTTCTCTCCTGCATGTCCTAAGCGCATATGCCATAGCTTCACAGCTTCGGAATTTCTATAACCATCGGTAACAGCTGCTACAGTTCCAACAACCGTTCTACCCTTATAGTGATACGTGTTGTTTATTTTACGAATACCCTTCATTACTACAAGTACGCCAGAGATGATCTTCATAACCCCATCCTTGGCTCTTACTTCGAATCCTTTAGATTCTAAGGTACCAACAGAAATGAGATTCTTTTTCAACTTTGGTGAATAATGAACACCTTTCAAGGTCACAATTGTTCCGTCTTCATTCTGCAATCGAACGGAACCAATCCCATGAGTAGTGAGGGGAGTTTCGTCTGTCGTATAAACAACTTCCTCATGTTCTTCAAAATTACTAAACCACTCTCGATGTGGTGTAATATGATGGTTATATGCGGAATCTAATAGCCATACACCATAAGCATTCTTGGTTGATGATGTTGCAAGTGAGAGATCTGATTCTTCATCATCACACTTGGTGACATTCACCTCTGCTACAGCTTTCCCTTTGTAATGATTGTCCTTGGTTTTCAACTTTGGACAATCTCTCTTCCAATGGCCTTTTTCATGACAAAAGGCACATTCATCTTTGCTTAGTCTTTGCCGCGACTTGGATCTCTATCTCTTATCGGTGCCCTTCTTCTGCGAACGATCGACCTCTGACTAGCAAAACCTCTGTGTCTCCACTTGAACTAATCTGCTTGTCCTTCCTTCTCAGTTCTTTACTATACAAAGCAGCACAAACTTTACTAAGAAACACATCATCCTTCCCATTAAGTAGAGTTGTTTCAAGCAACTCGTACTCCTCTGGAAGCGATCCCAACAGTATTAATGCTAGATCCTGGTCTTTGAACACCTCATCCATATTCATCAAATCGGTTACCAGTTGGTTAAAACTGGTAATGTGATCATTCATCGTGGTACCTGGTACATAAGTGAAGCGAAAGAGTCGCTTCTTCATAAAGAGCTTATTCTGGCAATTTTTCTTCAGAAATTTCTCTTCCAACGCCACCCACAGTTTATAGGCGGATGTTTCTTTTGAGAAAGCATATCGTTGCTCTCTCGAAAGACATGAACGAACCGTACCACAAGCTAACCGATTAATGGTTAACCAATTCCTCTCTTCTACATCCTCTGGTTTACTTTCTTCAATGGCAATGTCTAGACCTTGCTGAAAAAGAACGTCTAGAACCTCACTTTGCCACATACCGAAATGGCCTGTGCCATCAAAAACCTCCACCGCCAATCTTGCATTCGTCAAGACTGGTCTAGCCCAACTTGGAGATGTTGGATCCACCGATGTGGAAGGTTTGTCAACTATGCCATCCACCATTTCATGTACAAATTAATTTTCAATAGCTTCAACCAAAAAACCAACGTAATTCTTTTCTGATGTGGAGGATCAAAATAAATTGCAACCACAGAGCATACTTAGAATAACCTCGGCTCTTGATACCACTTGTTGTGGACTAACCGCGATAATATCCCACCGACTAGGTAAAGAGTGTGAATCTTTCAACACAAGTATACCTCAAACTAGCTTATTGAAAATTAAACAATATGAAAGGAACCAAGAATGAAACACCAAACTTTCTTATATATTTCTTAAAGAAACATATTACAAAACTAGAAACCTACTAGTACAAAAAGAAAGGAAGATAGAACACTACAAGATTTGCTTGTACGTGTGTTTTGGTGTGTTTGAAACCAAATGCAAAGCCTTGTATTTAGAGGCTTCAAAAACATCACAAGGTGCTAGCAACTTGACTCATCCAACTTGCATATGAAGAATATTCTTCCAACTCGTAGATTTGCATATCTTTGTTGAGATATGATAGAGCCACTTGCTTGCATTCATTGAACCAAATATGAGCCATAATTAACAATTATAACACGTTAAGATACATTTTTTATTTTGTTCTTAATTTAACCACTTTGCTAATGATTATCATGAGGGGATGAAATTTTAAGCATGTCTTTAGTTTAAACGACTGATCTAACACTACAAACTGTAAACCAAGTTATCAAGTCTGTAGTGTTTTTTTTTATTTTTTTTTATTTTTTTTTTATTTTTTTTTATTATTATTATTTTTTTTTGATAACCATGTTTGACTTGTTGGCAATGTAAAATCTTCTTTACCTCTTTACATCTGGAATCTTTCCGTGGCTGCATTATATCGAAACAAACATGGTTACTATATCTCCATACATGGATCCTTTATAGGAACAAAAAAATCAAACCTTTGTTGTTCGAAATGTGTTTAATCTCCGAGAATCCCATCTCAGATTTCAATTTCTTGAACCGCAAAGTGAAACTTTCAGAGACTATAACACATTTAGAAGTCAACAACTCAAATGTATATGCTGGTATATATATAGCCACTTTTGGTTACAAACTCCACCAATGTGGGATACCTAGAGAACTTTTAAAACTCTCATGACTTCCACCTATTTTTCCCCTTCTTTAAGATTCAAGTATTCATTTTTAGTTTTACGATCGTACAAGGGACATGGTAGAATTCCACTTGGACTTTTTTGATTCTCTTAAATAAGTATTTTACGTAAATTGCGTCAAATTTTCTATAAGTATGATATGAATCCAATGTGCTAATAGAATTCATAAAAGTCGATAGCATTAGATACATTTTTTATTGTGTACTTCAACCACTTTGCAAATGATTATCATCAGAGTGAATGAAATTTTAAGTTTGTCTTTAAAATGACTAATAGAGCATATGGTTGTCGTTAACAAAAATAATTCTAAAATATTGTAATTAAGATCGAAATGCATTTTAGGTCCTGTTAAGAATCTCTCCTTGATTTCTTTTTTCATGAAGAGGACCGATGAGAGAGTCTCACTTAGACTTACAAACATTTAGACGACAAAAATTCAAGTGTAAACAAAACCAACAACACGACATTGACTTGAAACTTTGAAAGTTATCTGTACTTGCACGTTCTGGACAGCAAGAAATGACCACAAACGCAACAGCAAATACCCGAAACACAGCAGAATTATACCATCTCAATCTTGTCTTCTTCGTGTCTTATCAAACGCAACAAGCAACATAAAGATTAAACCGTGCGGGAGACGACATGCGGATCGGCACCCCGTAAAGTTTCTAGAGGCTACGAGCCGGGCATTTCAGGGTGTATACAGTTCACATGTGCAAACCTTGATCAGCAGCGACGATACTGGCTTGCGACGTAATAATGGTATCTGTAATTCAGGATGGACGGGTCATTTGATCATCAAAAGCTATCTATGGAGAAGGAAATGGTGTAGGGGATGAAGCTGGTTATATTGTCGGAATGTCTACATGCTATCCTGAACCAGGTTCTATCAAGATAGCTAATGGTGAAATTCTAACTTTTGGAGTCAGATTACAGCACTGAAAAGAGCCATACGGGAGTTCCGGGCCGCTTCTATATTCTTGTTGCAGAGCCTTCTATGAAACTGAATGATCCAGTTCAAGTATGATTTCTTCCTGTTATTTATTCACCATTTTTCCAAGTAACTTATTCCATTTCCTGTTATTTATTCGCCTTTTCTCCAAGGAATTTATTCTATTTTATAGCTGTAATTTTCTTGGATTCGGTATGCAGATTCATGAAGAATCAAAAGTCACAATCGTCTTTTGGGGTGCAGCTGAGTTTGGATTAGCAATATTTGCTTCCGTAGTAGTCGTTATCAGAGAAAAAAGCACAGGGAAGAAGGATACTAGTCTATTGCATCTTGAGTGGCTCATTTCTCCGATCTTTGATAATTGGAATGCTACGTGACACGAACAACCTTGTTAGGTGGTAAACTATTAGTAACATGATTATGTGAAAAATATTATAAAGTTTGGTCACTATTAGAGCGTGTTCATGTAGATTACATTGAGCATGGCGATTTGTACAATATTTTTGAATCTAAGGATTTCACTCAATAATAAATACTCCGAACATAATAATAGCATTGGTCATATTGCTTAATCGCTCCATTGGAGTTTTATTTTCCTTTTACCGCTTTTCCTTTTTCGATTGTTTGGCTTGGGTTACTATCAATGCAGCCAGAGAGCATAGTTTGCTAACACTTATGTGATGCTTGTGTTTACATATTGTTCCATAATTTTCTTGAATTCAAATTCTGTTTAGTTTATTACTACGTATAAAATTTGAGCCACATGTATATTATCTAGTTTATAAAGAGCAGAATTGAAAACATATGAAACAATGCAAAATGGATAACAAGAATAGGATAGAAAAATACATATGCCTATATGGGATAGACAAGGTATAAAACTAAAAGGATGATACTGATGAAACCAATGGGTAAAACAAGAGGGAAAGTAAAATAATATTAGCAACAACAAAGGTACTAAAGATATTCCCAACTCCCAACTCCCAAATATAAATGACTTGTCTGATTAACTTAGAACAACAAAGATTTTTTTTCTAGTTAATCATAGGTCAAATGGCTGGTGTTAACAAGAATAATTGTAAAATATAAGAAATGTGTTTTAAGGTTAACAATTAAAAAATGTTAGATCCAAATGTGTTTAATCTCCGAGCAGTTAGTCTTTGCGATTTCAATTTCTTGAACCGCAAAGTGAAACTTTCAGAGACTATAACACATTTAGAAGTCAACAACTCAAATGTATATGCTGGTATATATATACACTTTTGGTTACAAACTCCACCAATGTGGGATACCCAGAGAACTCTCATGACTTCCACCTATTTTTCCCCTTCTTTAAGATTAAAGTATTCATTTTTAGTTTTACAATCATACAAGGGACATGGTAGAATTCCTCTTGGACTTTTTTGATTCTCTTAAATAAGTATTTTATGTAAATTGCGTTAAATTTTCTATAAGTATAGAGGTAAGTTTGTATTGTTGGAAAATGAGTTTTGCAAAAGTGATTTTTTGCAAACTTTGGACATTATTTAATGTATGTATATGTTACATATATTTATGTTGCTTGGGGCGTTTTGTTCTCCTCCAAGAGAGCTTCGCAACGAACTAAAGTATGTCCAAAATAGAGTAGAAATGAATGAGATATCGCGTCTCAAAGTGGAACACAAAATATAGAAAATGGAAGTATCCCACATCGCTTAGAAAAGGAAGTGAAGACTAGTTTATAAGGAAATCCTTGTACTAGCTTTCAAAATCCTTTAGGTGAGCTATGCTCCCACTCATACGTGCGCGCGCGCAGGGGTACAGATTGTGGGATTTCTGGGCATAAATGAGTTCGAAGCTTCTAAACTCATGCGAATTTCTGGGCATAAATGAGTTCGAAGCTTCTAAACTCATGCGAGCCCGCGCGACCTGCGGACACGAATGCAGCTCCGAAACCTCGCCTACGTGCGTAAACAGCAAATACTCGAAACACAACAGAATTAAACCATCTCAATCTTGTCTTCTTCGTGTCTTATCAAACGCAGCAAACAACATAAAGATTAAACCGTACAGGAGACGATATGCGGATCAGCACTCCATAAAGTTGCTGCAGTCTACGAGCCGGGAAATTCAGGATGTATACAGTTCACATAAGCAAACCTTGAGCAGCAACGTAATGACGGTAGACTGACAACTTAAATGGATGTTGGCAACAACACTTAAATGACGGTAGACTGACAAACTTAAATGGATGTTGGCAACAACACTTTTATACGAACACGATGTCTGATTTACGCAGTTTTTTGGATCGGGATCTGAAACACGGATAAACATCCACATGTGTTCCTGATCCTTAAGTGGGTCGTTGACTGGAGAGATTCCATAGTACCTAATAAAGTCTTTATACTTGATGTCATTGATACTTGGCAGAAGTCAGGGACTCATGATTGCTTAGTAAGTTAACTTATTAAAAGTCAATACCTTTATAACTAAATTTCAAAGTGTTTCATTATCTTGGTCCACAATATAACCATTATCCGACAGATCGAGCTTGATGTTGTGCAATCTACCTCTGGAGTTGCTACTAATGACTTCATCAGCACAAGAAAGTCAAGTGTGAGTTTATGGTGTCACTCACATGCACAGTGGCAAAATAGGTTATGGAGAGATAAATATATCAATCTGAAGTGTTGGGCCTTGTTTCTTTCTTGTGTCTAAAGTATATCTGTAATTCAGGATGGACGGGTCATTTGATCATTGTTGGTGGTTATGAGCCCAGAACAGGGTAAGATAATCAAAGCCTAGCTACGTACCAAATAAATGGTTACCGGATATCACTTGGAATCGTGTTATCACTTTCCAAAGTAAACTATTCGACCCTAATGCCTGGGTATCACGAATATCTACTTGGGATAAGACCAAATGTTTGTTATTGAATTAGGCACAAATCAATAACCCTTTTGCTTTCAAGTGTTTAGTTCGTATGTTCTATATCCCATGCAGTTGTGTTTGATCTCCTATTTATAGGTAAGATCACTCAACCCTAGTCAATGGAATTATGAGAGATTAACGGCCCATTAATCGCACATAATTAGCCTCCATAATGATAGGTATTAGTGGTTACACGACCAATTAAACGTGGTCATTAATGCAGTTAAACTGCCACTTGAATAGGTCAAAACCGTTACACTCCAAGTTTGAATTCAGTCCAATGAGTTAATCAAACTCACTGATGAGCTAGTCCTTCAAGGCCAAACCATTCAAACTGCTCGAATGATACAAAAGCACATTAAGTTGCGGGATGAACATAGTGAAAAAGATTTAGGAGTGCCTAAATCAGACCCCCGTAGGAGCATTAGTGCTATTCAACCTGCCTTGTATGATGCTAATGTTATGCTTAAACCTGATCATGCCCCCCCTGATATGTCATCTTCTGAGGAGATTGATGAGATTGAAACGGTCAATAGAGAGAGATTAGCTGAAAAAATGAAGGATCCCAAGTGCATTAAAAATCGTGTTCTAATCAAACCTCATGATTATTATAAGGAGAACATGTTAACTGTTTTTGCACCTCAAACTAAGCTGACCCCAGAGCAAATATTTTGGTCTTTGGACATGGAAAAGAGAAAAGCCGAAGCACTTAATGAAAACAATCCACCCCTTAGGAAAATTGCTCCTGCAACGGTGTACCCTCCCAATACACCAATGCATTTAGTGCCTTTAACTCTTCCCACAAAATGTAATACTCTTATAAGTATCTACGTTCTTTGTCAAATGTTTGCCGATTTTGATAAAACATGTAAGAAGATAATTACACCAACGGGGATTACTGAAGGGGAAAGGGGATTTGAACAAACAAAAGAGTGCTACTTAACTGAGGTCATGCCATTTTTTAAACTCATCAAAGAACATTTTGAGGGTATGCAAAAAACCCTTGAAACTGAATTGAAAGAAATGAAAGAAGTGTTTAAAAATGTGGAAAATGAGGGAAAAAATTGGCAATTGATCTTAAATGTAGTGAACTTGAGAGAAAAAATGTTCTCATCATGAATGAGAATTTGATTGCTAAATGTATCGCACAGGATGTTTTTTATACTGCTACTGATTCTGCATTATCTGCCTGCCAATTTCATGAGATGTCTGTTGCATTAAACGTTTTTCAGAATCGTGTTGTTGAGCTTGAGGGGGAGAATTTAAAATTGCGTGAGAAAATTCAAAATGATGACCATGATAACATGGTCAGGCATTTGTCAAAACTAGAGGTTGATAATCTTAATCTGCAATTAAAGTGTCAACATTTAGAAGAAAGAATTAAAACCTCAAATGCCAAGACATCTTCGGATGCTCCTGAATTTGATGCATATTTTGAATTAGCCAAACGTGATGAAAAGATTCAAGCTTACACTAACACGATTCGGAAACTGAGGGTTCAAATTGCCCAATTAAAGTCTAATAGGAGTGATGTGACTGACACCCATAAACCACAGTCTCTACTCTCTAGATTCTCAGAATTTTCACTTTCAAGACATCATCAACAAACTGCAATATGAAAATGATTATTTTCGAGCTGAAAATTCAAAAGTCAAACAACATTACAAAGAGTTATATGATTCAATTAAGATCACACGTGATAAAAACAATGAAAAGATAACTTCTTTGCTTAAAGAGAATGAGAATCTAAAGACTCAGGTGAAAGGGAAAATACCAATCATCACTAGTGATAATGTTGTTCTAAAGGTTTCTGCTTGTAAGAAATATGATGTTGATGTTGTAAATATCCCACTTCCTCTTAGGAACAATAGGTCTGCTCACTATGCATATCTATCGTACCTTAAGGATAGTCTAGACATGCTTCGCGAGACTATAGAAGAGGATAGGATAGTGCTATTCTAGATGTCTGCTTTCTCACTAAACGATCCCAGGAGTGTTTAGAATATGCCATTGGTACTTGTCCTAAGACTGATAACAAGCGAGATAGGTTTATTGCATCATCCTCAATGACTAAGAACAAGCATGTAACCTTTGAGACACCCTTGGAGACTTCAGATCCCAACATATCAAAACATGTTCAACAACCAGAAGTGAAAAAGACTAAGGTTCCCATCTGTCCTTCTAGAGGAGTTAATAGTGACACTAAAGCTAGAAAGTCAAAATCTATGAGAAATATAAAGAATGATAAGACTTCATCAGCTAAAAGTGTTCCTAAGAAGAAAGTAGAAGAGCACATGAGGAACAATAAGTCGGATTTGAGCAAAAAGGATAATAATTCAAGCCCTAATTCACTTTGCAAAACATGTAATGAATGCTTAATTTCGGCTAATCATGATAAATGTGTTGAGAAATATTTGAAGTCATCCAACAAAACCCCAGTTAAGAAAGTTTGGAGAGCTAAATGAACTAAGCAAATTTGGAAAGCAACAGGAAAACTGTTTACCAATGTTGGTTATCAATGGAAGCCCACCGGAAGGAATTTCACTTTAGGAGAACAGTGCCCTTTAACTAGGATAACTAGCTCTAAAGTAGTGCCTATTATGAAATGGAAGCCAACTGGTAGAACTTTCCCTTTAGAGGCCCAATGCCCTTTAACTAGGCCCATTGCATCTACTAGTGAAATTTCCTCCATTGAAAAGAATGCACCTAAGGTCTCAGTTGCTCCTGAATTTGTTTGCACTAACCAACTGGAACCCAACTTAAATTGGGGTTCCGGCACTCCAAACTCTCTTGTTTCGTCTATTTTCAAATGCATGTCGTACATATCGTCCTTTGAAATTTGGACTCAGGCTGCTCATAACATATGACCGAGGATCGCTCACAGCTCAAGAATTTTGTGAATAAATATATCGGGACAGTTAGATTTGGGAACTACCATTTTGGGGAAATTATGGGTTATGGAGATTATGTCTTTGGTGACAGTGTAAATCTTCATGGCATACTACGTGGAAGGACTTGGGCACAATTTATTATCTGTTGGTCAGTTTTGTGATTCCAATCTTGAAGTTGCTTTCAGAAAACATACTTACTTTGTCAGAAAATTGGATGGTGTTGATCCTCTTAAAGGCAATCGTGGCACTAACTTGTACACCATCTTTATTTGAAGACATGATGTGGTCCTCTCCTATTTACTTGTTGTGTAAGGCCTCAAAGAACAAATCATGGCTATGGCACCGATGTTTAAATCACTTGAACCTTGGTACCATCAATGATTTTGCTCGGAAGGATTTTGTACGAGGTTTACCCAATTTAAAGTTCGAAAAGGATCATAGTTGTTCGGCTTGTCCACTGGGCAAAAGCAAGAAGCATACCCACAAACCCAAAACTGTCAACACCATCATGGAAGTTCTTCACACCCTTAACATGGATCTATGTAGACCAATGAGAGTGAAGAGTATAAATGGGAAGTAATAAACTCTAGTTGTCGTTGACAATTACTGTCGGTTTACATGGGTGAAGCTTTTGAGAACCAAGGTTGAAACTCCAGAGGTTATCCTCAAACTGATAAAACAATTGCAAGTGAGACTCAACAAAACTGTCCGAATCATCCTCACCGATAATGGAACTGAGTTTGTTATTAAACAACTCATTCAAAATTATGAAAGTATTGGCATCACTCTCCAGAAAAATGTTCCACGCACTCCTCAGCAGAACGACATTGTTGAAAGACAAAATCGTACTCTTGTGGAAGCTGCAAGAACCTTGCTGATATTTTCTAAGGCTCCGATGTTTCTTTGGACAAGAGGCCATTGCAACTGCTTGTCACACCCAAAACCGATCCTTGCCACATATTCTCTACAACAAAACTCCATATGTGCTGATACTTGGCAAGAAACCAGATCTTTCTTTTATTTAAATGTTCGGTGCTCCATGCTATCCGACAAGTGAGTCAAGATTTGGGAAAACTTAAAAGCTAAAGCAGACATTGGATTCTTCGTTGGGTATGCACCAGATCACAAGGGATACTGAATCTACATCTAACGAACCCGACAAATTGTGGAAACCATTCACGTGACATTCGATGAGCTGAATGAGCAAACGGCTCCTGTACACATCAGTTCAGGACCCGCGTCTAAACTTTTGTCTCCTGGACCAATTAGTTCAGGTCTTGTACAGTATTCCACGCCTGCAACACTTTATGTACCTCCTACAAGTGAGGATTTGAAGAGTTTGTTTGATCCGATATATGATGAATACTTCGAGCCACCAACTGTTCACACTCCTGTGCCACCAGTTGCTGTAGCTCCCGTTCCAAACAATTCAAAAGGTCCATCTATTTCTGTCTCAATTGATCAAAGATGAACCATCTGCAAGTCAGTCACCTTCATCATCGAATCTTCAATCTCCTTCCGTACATCAAAGCACTGCAGTAGACAATTCTTTTGAAGTGAATCTATTTGTTCCTCCTGATGATGCTCCGTTCAAAAACATATTTGCTCCTGAATCTTCATCTGAGGCATCTTCTTCAGGAGATCTTAACACGGCTACATCAGTTCCCTACCCTTAACCACATGAGCAACTCTGATAATGGACCTATGATCATCCGATTGACAACATTATTGGAAATCCTTCTCGACCGGTGTTCACACAAAGGCAACTTGCCACCTATGCCTTGTGGTGCTTTTACAATTCCGTACTATCCAAAGTCGAGCCCAAAGAATTCAAGATTGCTATCTCATAAGACTGTTGGTTTAATGCGATGCAAGAAGAAATTCATGAGTTCTATCAACTTGAAGTATGGGAATTGGTACCACCTCCAGAATGTGCAATGATTATAGCTCTTAAGTGGATCTTCAAAGTGAAACTTGATGAGCATGATGACGTTCTGAATACCAGGCAAAGCTAGTTTCTAAGGGATATCGTCAAAAGGAAGGCATTGATTTTGAGGAATCTTTCACTCCAGTTGTTTGTATTGAATCCATCAGAATATTTCTCGCTAATACTGCAAGTCAGAACATGACGGTCCATCAAATGGATGTGAAAATTGCATTTCTAAATGGGCTCTCTATAGCCTAAAGCAGACGCCTAGGGCATGGTACGATACACTGTCAAAGTTTTTGCTGGCAAACGGATTCTCCAAAGGTGTGGTGGAACTATTCTTCTTGAGGACTGAGTATCAGCTGGCAGATTTCTTCATTAAACCACTTCCGAGAGAACGATTTCAATTTATTCTCCGGCGACTTGGAATGAAGAGTCTTACACCAGAATCACTCAAAAGTATTCAGGAAGAGAATGAGGAGTAATGGATTCGCTTCACATATCCTTGTATATAGTTTAAAACCAAAAAGAAAATACAAAAATATAAAACCTATAAAAACCATAAAAATATGAAAAACACAAAAATACCAAAAATAGTTCTTCTTTAGGCATGTCTTCTGTTTATCGATAACATTTACGGTTCTAGAAATGTCATTCAATAATGGCACGGAACTTTAAATGAAGCTCGAGCAGAAGTTATAATAAATGGTTAAAACATGTCTTTATGGCTTGCTATTACTTTAGATAGCAACCCGCACCTCTAGATGGGGAAAACACGTCGCCAAAAAGACGGTTGTTCCTCTTACTGGGTGAAGTTCACCCAGGCACGGATTACTTTATATCCGTGTTTCTTCGAAATGATGTATATTTCAGTGCGTCATTTCTTGTAAAAGAAGAGAAGTCTTCTTTCATCCCACAGTCTCTCTCATCTATGATTCTTCAAGAGAGACTTTGCGGTTCACAAGGTGGCAATTGGACTTAAATTTTCACAAATACTTGACGCTCAATATAATGACTACAGCTCTTTAAATAGAATATGGGTCATTAATTGAGGGGGAGAGTATTTGCTCAAAATTTCTGCACCTTTCAAAATTTTGTGCACCAGCAGCAGTGATCAGGTCGTCTCATAATCAGCACATGTTAAAATCAGACCACATTTTCTCCCATATTTCTAAAACTCATTTAAATCAATTGGGATCACAAAATTTCAAAAGATTTGAAATTTTTTGATCGGGGGAGGGAATGTGATTTAAATATGAAATGTGGTTAAAATGTGATGTTTTGAACTTAAATGTATAGCTCTCCCATATGTGCCAAAATTTCTCAAAATATCAATGCACATATTGAGGGGGAGCAAAATGACTTTCGGTGATAAAAGGATTCGGCATTTCTCTTGAGCGTGACTCAGAATTGACCCATGAATTGACGAAACACAACTGTTAGTATTCGAAATGATTTATCCAAGTAGAAAGTACCGTTTCGAGAAGCTCTTATTAGATGTGTACTTTGACGGGTCTAACTTCCTTTATTAAGGAATGTTAACAACTTCAAGTTAGTTAGTAGGGCTAGTTATCACCTAAAAACTGATAATGGATCCCTTTAACTAAGCAACGTAAACGTGTCCCTAGGGTATATGTCTATTAAGAGTGGATCAATTCAAAAAGTGCAACTCACCCCGACATGTGCAAATCTCTATCAAAAATCTATGAGCACATGTTAAGGGGGAGCATTTGAAAATTATAAAACTCTCAAAGTGCTAGCAAAATGTGTTTCTTAATCATAAACACTTTGAGAGAGTTTTCAATGATTTGGTCAATGGCAACATAGGATAGTCATGAAGATATAAGGTGGCTAAGGTTAGGAAAACCGTCCTATGATCCGCCAGAGCCGAAGGGATCTACCCAAGGACAATACCGAATAGATAGTATTAGAAAGTCCTTAGGTATGATTATGAAAAAAAAGGAGATAAATGAGAAAGGGGAAAGAAGGGGTTGAAGAATTAAAAAGAAACGAAATGAGAAAGGGTGAAAAGAAATAGCCCTCCCATTATTCAACCTTAGGGCAGAAACCGGGTTCAATTCATATGCTACTGGTTGTTGCTAAGGTGAATTTTCTTCAAAATAGTGTCGAGTCGATCCGGTAATGCTCCAATTTGCTCCGCTTTCCCATCCAAGCTCCGTTTTGCTCACTTTTGCCTTGTTTTCAATCCATTTGTACCTGAAACACACAAAAACACATTCCAAGGATATTTGTGACATTATATGGTCATTTCGGTTGTTTTTTTGGTCGTTTTTGTCCGTTAAATAAGGTCAAAGATATGTGTAAATAAGCACATATCAACAGATTCTCTAATTTCTCCATGCTCGGATTCCTGCAAAAATATAAAACAAACATACAAACCAACAAAAATAATCAAAAAGAAAGAAAAGGATAATACGGGTTGTCTCCTGTAAGAGCACTTTTGTTTATTAACGAGTCTTAAAGTTAGACTCATTCCCACGAGTAATCATGTGGGAGGACGACGAACTTGCCCAAGCTCGTCCATTTCCTTCATAAAATTATGTCGTATCCAAGCTACATTTGTTGGAGTGCGTAGTAATTCCTTCTTGTCCCGACTTACGATCTTAGTAAACTTCTCATCAGGACCAACTACAAACCTAGTGATCTCGAATGTTTCAACTTGAATAGGTGGTGGCTTGTTATAGGGTGTTCCCAGCAATTTGCACTTACGTTGTTCGTAGGCTTCATCATCCATATTCATAAACCCATCGTAACCTTGCAAATCAAGGTAGTCTACTATTCCTTTAAGATCATCGTCATCGGATTCTGTACCCTTATACCAACCTTCATGAAGCTTATCTTCAATTAAGTTGAAGATTTGCCGATCTCTATCTTCATTAGGACTTGTCTCGCAAGCTTGCCCTTCATTTTCATCTGAATTCTCATGCTCTTCCTTGTCCATACTTTTCGTATGTTCTTGCCAAATTTTCTCCTTAGTTAAGTAGTCAACTTTACCATACTTGATTTTTACCCAATCGTTGAAACTCAATCTATCAACCCACAGTAATTCACATCTCTCACTATCATTAGTGGACCTCAAGTGGTAGGACATATTTCCATTCCATTCCTTACTACTTCTACCATTGCACTCATCTCCATAGGGATCACACGATGCCCAAAAGGATTCCTTGTTGTCATTATTGATCTTGATTCTCTGGCACCAATGTTCCTTGCCTATCTCTTTCCTATGGTCTTCTTCTCTTTGTAGGTTTTTAGTTTCATTATCAGGGAATGGGTTATCATTGGTGATGCGATTTACTTCTTCCCAAATCTCCATTTTCTATTTTTCGCTAACTTTACCGTAGACGATTTGTACCCATTCGTTGAAAGTTATCCTCCCTTTCCATTTTAGATTTTTCCTGAATTGATCAAGAGTCGATGTCCATAGGTGCTTATTACCTTTCAATCTTTCTTTATTGCCACCCGCATCATAAAGCTCTTTACTTGGGTCGCATGAAGGCCATAGGTCATAAGACCATCTATTTTCAACCGGGATGGACACACACCAATGGTATCTCGTTTCAAGCAGAAATGGAACTCTAGGTGGCTCCTTGCGTTTCATGGATTCAACTCTGGGGTTACTAATTATAATCTTGAGCTCTTCGTTTCTCACTATAGCGTTCTTGACGACACACTCTTCCTCAGGTTCGTTGTTATACCATAGTTGTACAGGCGTGTTATGGCATAACTCGGTTTCGTTATGCGAGGATTCCTTGGAAATATTGTCAAAACGTTCTATAGAAACTAGAAGGGGGGTTGAATAGTTTCACCATTTCCTTTTAGTTGTAAAAACGTTTCGCCGTTTTTAGGTCCGGTTAATATTCTTTCGCAAACTTGTCGAATTCTACTTGTTATGTGATATCAAATTAACTACTGACATACACAAATAAACAAGTAAAGTAAAGAGTAAGGAAAGAACACAACCAAGAGGCGCGGCGATTTATAGTGGTTCGGCACGAAGCTCACTCTCCGTCCTACTCCACTCCCCGAGTACCACACTCGAGAGTTATCAATCACAATATCAACACACTCCTTCAGGCGGAGCAATCCGTACACATGCTTACACAAGGTTTAATGACACTAAGCCTAATGTCGAGTTCTAATCGAAGCTAGAACCAATCTACTCCAAGGTCCACGTGGCCACACGAACAAGCACTCTTGTCCAATTTGAATCTTCACCCGATCCAAGCCTTCACATAATTGACACACTTGGTTCTTCACCTGAACGAAGCCTTCACACTAAGACACACTTGGTTCTTCACCCGAACGAGGCCTTCACACGACTGACTCACTTGGTTCTTCACCCGAACCAAGATTTCACACATGACTCACTTGGATCATCACCCGATGCAAGTCTTTACACAATGACTCACTTGGATCATCACCCGATCCAAGTCTTTACACAATGACTCGACTAAGTCCTAACCTACACACTAGGACATCACTCTCCTCACATCAAATACATGAACTAATCTAGTTATATGACTTCTTGGATCTACATCACCATCCAAATTCACACAAATATCCCCATCCTCGACTCACACACAAGTCGGAAAACAATGACATTATTTACAGAACCTATCACCAAAACACTTGTTACGTTTGTTTGTGGACACCTATAACATCTCGAGAATTCATCTATGTCGAGAGTTCTTCTCTTGCATTTGACGGAAGAGGAAGTCACTTACAAACATATACCGACATGTTATAGTGATCAAAGACTAAAGAAAAAATAAAACATAAAGTTTTGTGTGTGAAAAAACCTTGTTTTCAGAAGTGTATCAGTTCAGTATTTATAGACGACAGGAGTGAGACAGACGGTCCCGTGAATAGGTGACGGTCCTTTATCACTAAAGGACCGCCGTCCACTTTAAGGGACCGTCCCGACAAAACGCTCCTATTTTTGTCCTGACGTGGTGAAAACTTATCTGGTGAAAACTCAACTATTTTGGATGGAAAAATAGCTGTTATAAGTTTGAATTTGAATATATTTTCTTAATAAAACATTTACTTAAAAAACACAAAAATACTTTTGTGAAAATGTTTTGTCTAACTTAAAAATGTAAGTTTGTAAGAAAATAAACTTCTTTGATCACAAAACTAATGACGGTATAAAGTTTGTTCATACCTGAAGTGACGTTGTAGTAACTACGTAGAAGAAACGAGTTTCCTCGATTAAAAACTTATTAATAGTAACTTTACGTAACATGTCTTTATGTTTTGTGATTATCAAAACACAAGAAGATCGAATAATGCGAATAACGTTTTTGACATTATTTGTATTAACAATCTCCCCATTTTTATGATTACAAGATATAAACTCATTTTAGGTAAAATTATGCGTTGATAAAATTTTAATGACTTTTCCCGTTACTTCTCCTCCTTTTTGTAGAATTAAAAAGGTGTCGTTGGTGTTGAGGAGAGGAAACACATGCATCTTTGAAAGGGCATCGTCGTTGTTGACGGAATATAAGCTCCCCTGGCTAAGTGCTCCCCCTTAATGAGGGCACCAGGGAATCGAGCTATGGTGATGTGCTACAAAACAAGTTAGAGCAAAGCACATGCATGCATATATGTATATGAAAGTATGGAAAATGCAGGATGGATATGGATGTGAAATCAATTACATAGAGCATGAATCAGATAGAAAATTACATAGAGCATGAATCAGATAGAAAGACAAAAGGTAAAATCTGAATGTTATCTCTACTAGGGACGGTCCCGTAAACAGGGGGACGGTCCCTTATTGATGGAGGAACGCCAATCCATTTAAAGGACCGCCGGCAGTAGGCGTCCTGGTTGGCAGATGTGTTGTGATTTAAGTAACTTCCCATTTTTAAGGTTAGATAATTTTAGTCCATTTTCATGTTTAACTATTACCAATATCACAACATATTATCATAACTCAAAGCATAATAATTTATTCATTTCATGCATGAAACACATACAATAGCATTCATAATCATTCCATAACTAACACATCATCAAACAACAACATTAATCATTAACTAGTACAACAAGTTATCTCGCATTGCATGCTTGGTCCAAAATATAACATCCACTTGATTATTCTTTAACTAGATATTTGAGAATATCTAGTTAGATGGTGGAGTGGATGATGGTGAGGATGAAGGTGGAGCTGATGGTGGCATGGAATCAAGGGGAGTTGGTTGCACATTTTGTTGAGCAATGAGAAACTCAATGTGACCAAACATGATGTGTAGTTCATCTCTTAGAGAATGAATGAGATGAAAGTTGTGGTAACAAAAAGCACATCTCATGGTGTGGTTGTTAGCAAAGTAGTAAGGTAATTGATTACCAAGGGTTGGAGATGATGGTGGTGTAGAAGGAATGTTTTCCAATGGCCCAGTTGGTGATGTGGTAGTATGATTTGATGAGTTTGTTGGAGGAGGATGTTGGTTTCTTGGTGATGAGATAGAGTGAGTGGGAGATGATGGTTGATTACTCACGAATGGAGTGTAAGCACCCGAACTAGATTCGGTAAGCAAAGGTGATAAGTTTTTGATGAATGATGAGAAAGGTGATGTGGTTGGCTTTGATGAGGAGTAGGATGTTCCATTGGTGGATAGTGTTTTGAATGGTGCACTTGGTGCTTGAGGTGATGTTAGTGGTGACTTAGGAGATGGAGTGGTGTCATAGAGTGTGAGGTCTGTTGGGAATTATTGAATAAAGATGTTGCTGACAGGTTTCTGCTGATACCTTAGTGGTTTCTGCTGACTACTGGTTCTTGCTGATAGATCTTTTTCTGCTAATTGGAAAAGACATGTTGCTAGACCATTTCTGAGCCCCGCTAGCACTTACTTTATGAATGGTTATTGGCCTGTTTACTATGACCCAATGTATATGGGGGGAGGGGCAAGATGGGATACTGCTGTTAAGTCCTCAATAGGTTGCTATTGGAGACAAAAGAGACAATATCACAAAGGGGGATCCAAGAAAAATGGTGGATCTCACAAATCTACAAGGTTTCACTCTTTTGATCCACAAGGCAGGCTCAAGTCATTTATGACTTGAGCCTCATTATGATACTAATGTTGTTGTATATTTGTGTTATTGTAGGATCATCCTCTTAAGAGTAAAGAAGTAGGTATAGTAGATACTGGTTGCTCTAGAAGTATGACAGGGAACAAGAAAAGATTACATGATTTTGTACCTATTCATGGAGGCACTGTGACATTTGGAGGAGGTGATGGCAGAATTACAGGGAAAGGAACCATTAGGACTTCCAAGCTGGACTTTGAAAATGTTTACTATGTGAAGGAACTACAAAACTTCAATTTGTTCTCTGTGTCACAAATATGTGACACAAAGAACAATGTTCTCTTCACTGAGAATGAATGTCTTGTGCTTTCTAAGGATTTTGAGTTACCAGATGACAGTCAGATTTTGCTAAGAGTTCCAAGAAGTCAATCTCAACACATACAATTTGAATGATGTCCAGCCTGAAGGGGATCTAGCTTGCTTGATGGCAAAAGCATCCTTAAATGAGTCTACTAAATGGCACAGGAGGATGGCATATGTGAACTTCAAAACCATCAACAAGCTGGCTAAACATGGATTGGTCCAAGGTCTTCCTTCCAAAGTCTTCACCAATGAATATAATTGTGTTGCCTGCAACAAAGGAAAGCAGCACAAAGCCTCCTACAAAGCCATTACTGCAGTGAGCAAAATTTCAAAACCTCTCCAATTGCTTCATATGGATCTTTTTGGTCCTACCTCTATCAGAAGTATTGATCACAAATACTTCTGCCTGGTGATCACTGATGACTATAACAGGTTTTGTTGGGTATTCTTTTTGGGAACTAAGGATGAAACTTTTCAAACTTTTAAAGAATTTATTGCCCTTTTTGAAAACTAGCTAAACAAAAAGGTTAAAAGTATAAGGTGTGATAATAGGACAGAGTTTAAAAATGCAAAATTAATTGAACTCTATGGGTCTAAGGGGATAAAAAGAGACTTTAGCAATGCCAGGACCCCACAACAAAATGGGGTTGCTGAAAGAAAGAATAGAACCCTTATAAAGGCAGCAAGATCTATGCTTGCAGACTCAAAATTACCCACTATGTTTTGGACTGAAGCAGTAAGCACTGCTTGCTATGTTTTGAATAAGGTAATGATCACTAGACCTCATAAAAAGACACCTTATGAACTGCTGACAAGGAAAATTCCTATCATTAGTTACTTTAAGCCCTTTAGGTGTCATGTGACTATCTTGAATACCAGTGATCACTTAGGAAAGTTTGAAGGGAAAGATGAGGGGTACATAGTTGGTTATTCAGCTCATAGTAAGGCTTACAGGGTGTATAATATATCTGCCAAAAGGATAAAAAGACACTTAACCTGAGATTTCTAGAAGATAAACCTAATGTTCAAGGTGGAGGTTATGATTGGTATTTTGACCTTGACTGTTTAACTGATCATTTAGGTTATACTAGGTTCAAATCTAATCCTTCTGCAGGTGCACCAGAACCCCAAACTAACACTGCAGGTACCTTGGATGATGATGAGACGAAAAATGTTACGTTTTTAGGGGTCGGTTTGAGTCCTAATTCGTATGTTTTTGGTTTGGATTTCACCCAAAGTCGTTTCTTTTCTCATTTTAGGTACTTTTGAA
>LBNU01011868.1:61675-71941 GCA_014162995.1 Artemisia annua | reverse complement strand
TACTATGGTACCCGAGCTAGTTTTCCCCAATCCCCTTTAGTAAACCCCAAAACCTTAGTTAGGATTTCCATACATGAGGTTAGATAGACCATTAGGATTTAGACCATTAGGACTTAGACCTTTAGGATTAGAACACCCTAGGATTAGAAAACCTTAGACCTTTAGGATTAGAACACCCTAGGATTAGAAAAACCTTAGACCATTAGGATTAGAAACCATAACCCCTACCCCAATAGACCTAGGATAAGACTTTAGGATTAGAATATAGATTAGGAAAAACCTAGGATTAGATAACCCTCACCCTAAGCCTTTAGAACCTTAGTTTAGGATAGACACACTTACCCCATAGGAATAAGTAGATTTAGGTCATAGATTACCCATACCTAGCCCTTAGGATAACCATACTTATACACTTGAAGATTATAGATTATACCTTAGGATTGGACAATTTTTAGAATACCCATTAGGAAATTTCACTTGGGAGACACTATGGATAGTGCCTTAGCTAGTTTCAAATCCCTAGGAGTAGTGATACTCATAATAATAGTAATAATGGTAAAAATAGACAACCTAAAACAAAAGAGAAAACCCGAAACAACACCTAAAAATAAGGATATACCTAGTCAACCCTTAGGAAAGAAAACACTTAAACCTAATCCCTCTTTAGAACCCTCTACCTCAATGGAACGAAACACCTCACCCTTATAAATTAGGATTAGTTAGAAGAACCTTAGGGGAAAACAAAACTTTGGGAAAGATATCTAGTAAATCTAAAACTCCGATAGGATATTCTCCTTCAGGTATCCTATACTCTTACTCTTCCGTTTAATCTCATCTTTTCATTTCTCTCCTTCTACCGTTTTACATCAGTACTTTGACCAAACATTACATAAAAGTGCTTAGAGGAATACAGAAGCTGGAAATGACAGTAAATGCTTAAGCTAAAACCTTTTCTAACTACTGCTACTCTACACCATCACAACTCATGACCAAGGGTCCTATTTATAGCTTGTAGAGGCGGTGGAATTGGTTCTTGAGGATGCCAGAACCTTCAGCTTATCCATTCGATCATTCCCATCAACAATATCTTCCAATCATTGTTCTAGACCCTGGAATTGTGCTCTAGCAGGTTCCATCCAATGAGATGCTTTTATTCTTCCATGCTGGCAAGGATGTGATAGATGCTGACACGTTGGCAGAAGGTTCTAGGTGGTACGAGGTTTATTTGTGAGGTAAAAATTGGTGTGGTGATTTGGGGAAGAAGGTGCACAGTAAAAAGGGTGAAAAGAGCGGGTAAGGTTTGGGATTTTTTTTTTATTTTTTTTTATGATTGTTTGACCGGGTGGATTATTGGGTTGACTTGGGTTTTAAAAAAATGGTGGACCGAGTTTAAGGATTGGTGGGGCTTGTTGGTTATATTTTGGGCCTAGTGGGATAAAGTTGTAGTGGGTTGGGTGTAGTGGTTTTATATTGGGTTTGGATTTGTAGTTTATTTATTTTAGGTTTAGTAGAAGTAATATTATAGGTTTAGTTTAGGTAAAAATTTCAAGGACCAATTTGTAATTTCTGAAATTTTGAGGACCACTTCTGCCAAGTGTGAAAGATTTACCCAAGGGCCTGAGTTGTCATTTCTTCAATCTTTAAGGACTTTGTTTGACTTTGTGAGCTTCTTTGACTTTATAAGCATTCCCCGACTCCGGCTTTTGACTTATTCCATTTCTCGTGCTCGTTTTTTGGTGATTTTGGCTTGGTTTTTGTTGTTTTCTCATATTTTCTTACCTGCATGTATAAAAACACAAAAACATATATATTTGGCATTTATGGTCGGGTTTTTGGTCTTTTTGGTCTTAATTTGGTCAAGAAAAGGTATGTGTTTAAGCACATACCAGTGCCCCACTCTTCCTGGTTTAGCGGGGGAGCTAAAGAGAAAGAGGAGATATGGGTAAGACTTGGTCTTAGCATTGCTCCGTCCTTATGACCTATCGAAGGATACCCCGAAGGGCTTATCCTTCGACTGGCGAATTCCCAATTGGTAACTAGATCATAGATGATTAGTTTTACGCCATTGAAAGTTTTAGGAGGCTAGCCAGAGCCTTCGATATGTAGGTTACGAGCAGGAGCGAAGGGGGGGGGTCCTTCGACCTGATTGGAGGGTACATTATCAAGCCCCCCATTCGAAAGTGATGTACATGCACGAAGGTACATTGCTTACTGTAGGTCCAAGGATTTGGATCTTAGCAGCCTTTGTAAGACAATAGATACCTTGGATAAATCCAAACTATCTATATGAGAAGCTCTAAACAATGTATACTTGATGTTAACGCGTAATATTAACACAAGCAGTAAGAACAACACAGAGAATTACTAACTTTATATTCTATTAATTTCTTGAAAACTTGGCATAGAACTCAATGCCGTAGGGTTCCTTTTATACTATAAGAAAACCCTAATTCTACAAACGTGTGAAAGGATGCATGCATATCTTCTCTTAAGATATATAACCGCGTGCATATCCCTTCCTATAATATCTCCTAAGATATCTAACTTGTTCAGCAAAACAGGCTTAACTGAACTAACATAAACAAACTTAACTATAAGTTACCAGACTTAACTTAGTACTGGCAAACTTAACTATAAGTTACCAGACTTAACTTAGTACTGGCAGACTTAACTATCTACCCGACTTAACTAAACGATTCAGACTTTAAAGTCTGTTACAAATAATTCCCAACAATCCTCCCCTAACTTGATCTTCATGTTCCATGATCTTCAAGTTCCTTTCTTCAGAAATGCTTTTGAGGATGTTTGAATGTAAGCTCCAGTGGAATTATTTTGAGCTGCAACTTTTGTTGAATCTTGAGATTTTTGCAGCAACCTTCAAATATTTAATACCATCTGATCTTTGCAGCAACATTGACAATATGTACATCAAATCAAAAGTTTCATACTATTCTCATCACTTCCAGGTGTGTGAACTCCTGTGAGAGGTGAATCATTGAAAATTTAATGGATTTGATGTCTCTTTACCAGATAGCCATCACTTCTGGAGTAGGCAATGTTTTAGTATGATACTATGGTACATTGATAACCATATGATTTTTAGCAAACCATCAGCTATCAACGGATTTGATTTGTCTTTACCAAAAGCCGTTTGCCTTTGGACTAGCCAACTCTTTGATGGAATACAGTCATCATCTTGGTGAGTTGATTACCAATTATGGTTTTTCCACTGCCTTTACCACAAGCCATAACCTTGTGGGCTAGTCAACTCTTCACTATAACAGATATGGTGAGTTGAATACCATACAATTTTTGGCAAATTGTCAGCCATAAACGGATTTGAGATATCTTTACCTAGAGCCGTTTGCTCTTGGATTAGCCAGTCCTTATGTGGGTTAGACATGGTGGACTGATAACCATTTTTTGTGTCAGTGCAAGGCACTTCCACCAAGTGTTATTTCCTCAACAATCCATTTACCCTGAGAATTCATTCAAACATAGTCAAGAGTTTAAAATTTTTAAACCCCTCTATACTTTTTCAGAGGTTGTTTCTGACTTGCATCTTGTTGCAACAGTTTATCAATCTCAATGTAACTTGCTGCCTCTTGTCTGACTTGTTTCTTTGATTTCTTAGGCATAGAGATTGATTGAGCAATTTGTTTTCCTTCCCTTTGTCCAATGCTGGGTTGAGTAGACTTATCCATTGAATCAGGCTTAATTGTTTCTTTGTCCACAACTCTTTCTCTTAACATTTTTCTTTGCTTCTGACTTTGACTTAGGTTAATGATCAGCTCTGCATCTTCAAGTCTAGGAGACCTAACAGCTGTTTCTTCTGAATCTGTTTCTTCTAAGGATTTTCTTTCAGCTGTTTGTGACCAATACCCCTTGTTTGGATGAATTTTTAGATTCTGCATCTGTAGAAGTAGGCAAAGAAACTCCAAGTTCTTCTAAGGCATGCTCCAACCTTTCTACCTTCTTATTTGTCATGGTTAGCTATTGCTCCAATCCATTGATACGATCAAGAAGTGTAGGAACCAGTTTCAAGATATCATCTGTAGTCATGGTGGGAGATTCTTGATGAGGAGAATGATGTGATGCCGAGGAACTGAGTTCAAGAGTATGCACTGGAGCAAACTGAGCCTCAAATGGCCTTAAAGAACCTGCACAAGGGTTAGAAGAAGCAAACAACATAGCCACAGACAATGACGTTTCATCCCCTATAAATCCACTTTTCATATTGCCAAAAACCTTTGCTTTGAGACATTTTACAGGATAAATAGTTTTGTTTACTGTCTCAATATTTAAAACCATCTGTATAAAACGAGGGTACATCAAAAACTTATGTTGATTATCCACATTAGCCACCATTCCAGTAAAAATCAATTTAGAAAAATTGAAAGTTCTTCCAAGATCAAGACAGATCATGGCAGAAGCAATTTTTATATCAAATTGTTCCCATCCTGCACTTTTAGAACTTAAACATTGAAGCAAATGGTGTACTAGGAATCTCCATTGGGGTGAAAGATTTCGTTTTTAAGAATTTAAGTTTGTACCAATGGGATATCCAATATATTTCATACCCTCAATAAGAAATTTATTTGGCAACTTAAAGTCCCCCAAAGCATCATTTAAATGAAGACATTCTCAAATAGATGCTTCAGTGACAATGTAAGCAACATTATCCATGGTTGCCCTTAGTTGTTTGATTCCATTTGAAAGAGTTTCAACAATAGCAGTGTGCCAAAACTGTTTAACCAAGGAATCATGAACAATGGGATTACAAGTCAAAGCCTACCGTATATAAGAATGATTTAAAAAGGTAAGTATTTGATCAAAACCTTGACTTTTTGATGACTTCTTTAAGTAACCAACTTGATTATGTCGAGCACTATATGCAAGCAAAGCCATGTAAGTATTGGTTGTAGGATACTAAATAACTTATAACATGTATGGAGGTGTGCGTATGGTTCGAATTCAAAGAAGAGAGTTAGAGAGAAGTTAGAGAGAGAAAGTAGAAGAGAAGTTGGGAACCTTGAGAGAAAACCAAAAAAAAAAAGAAAATAGATTATGAGAAGGTCCAACCCTCTCCACATGTGGAGATGGCTATTTATACTTACAACATATTACTTGCCTCTACTAGGCTGTGGATCGGGCTGACAGTGGGTAAAGACCCGACCCGACTCCACAAATACTAACTAATACTACAACTACGTATTAACTAAAATGATAAATACTACGAGCTATACAATGCTTAATCGTACTTGGGGTGACCGACTCTTCTTTAGGAAAAACGTATTCCTAACAATCTCCCCCTAAGGGAGATCACCCCAGAAATTAAATCTTGAGTTCTTGCATTGGGAACTTTGTAGATATTTTTGTAGCTCGCAGTTGTTGATTATCCATTGATAAGAACTTTGTGCTTTCAGTAGCGGACTCAAGATGACTTGCTTGATGTGTAGGATGATCTTTGACATTGCTTCTTGTTCATCATCCAAATAATTAGCTTCAAGTCATCTTTGAGTGGAAGTGTCTCTTTGTGATGTTGTGATTGTCTTTGTGTTGTCATGCTTACACTTTTCTGGATCATGATCTTCTGCATCAGAGTTGTGGAAGCATAGTTGAAGCCCATTCCATGATCATGATTTCTTTAGATTTGATGTTGAAATGTGAGCATGAGATGATGAATCGGCATCTTTTCAGCAATCAGCAGCAACCGTCAACTTCTTTGTCTCTGGTGGGAATACGCCTTTCCAACATGCCCATACATCTTTGTTGAGTGAATTTCCATGGTTGAATAGTTCTAACGGCTCCTTTTAGATGTCGGTATGAGCATGTGGAACTTGAGTGATGGTGGTGGAAAAATGATAAGTTTGGTATGTTGAGCTGCATAAAACTTGGTTAGTAATAAACATACCAGCACTTACAAGTTCGGACTTCGAGATCGTCAACAGCATAGTGTGAGGACTTTCTCTAATCCTTACCAAGGCCGTTCCTAATCGGATTCCCCCGAAAGGGCTTTCACTGACATACCAAAGTACACCAACGATTAGGTGAGTCGCTGGAGATCACCCCACAACTGTAGACCTTTTGAAACACCTCCGCGAACACTAAGCGTAATCTACAAGAGATTACCAAAGTGACCTGCTGTCAGGGCTGTTTGATGTTGACCCTGGCAGGAGTTTCCACTCAATCACTGGGAAATACATATGTATATTCCCTCATAAGTGTTCTTGGCAGATTGCTAAGATCTGCGTAGGACTCAAAAAAAATTACAGTTGGTGTCCTTAATGTTGAACAACCAGTGTAGAAGTATCAAGTGTTCCTATGAGATCTTTTGATGCATCTCTTGGCTCTAGACTCAATAAGTGCAATTTAGTTATCCTATGCGGAGACTAGGGAGGGGTCTCCTGTTTCAATATCAACTAGCTCTAAGAGACAAGTCGATAGATTACACCGGTTCCCCGTGAGAATGAAACAAGCTCTTTTAAGAGAACTTGAGTGGCTGGAAGGTTTAGTGCAGTGCGTCTCTGGGTCCATGACGTCTTGTCTTCAATACCGATGTTACCTTAGTAACAATCAGTAGCATATGAATTGAACCCGGTTTCTGCCCTAAGGTTGAATAATTGGAGGGCTATTTCTTTTCACCCTTTCTCATTTCATTTCTTTTTAATTCTTCAACCCCTTCAGTGCTTACCGAGACTTCATTACTAGAACCTTGTTGGGTTTGTTCCAGTCCTAGCTCAATCTCAGTCGGCACTCTTCCCTTTCTCATTTTTCTCCTTTTTTCAATCATTCCTAAGGACTTCTAATCTATCTATTGGATTGTCCCTGGGAAGATCCCTCCGGTTCTGGTGGATCATGGGAGCATATACCTAACCTTACCATCCTTATGACTCCATGCATTAAATTAAAATGGTCGGTCTTTTGGTATTTTTCCACAATCGCCATATAACCAAATCATTGAAAATTATCTCAAAGTGTTAATGATTAAGAAACACATTTTGTTAACACTTTGAGAGTTTTGTAACTTTTCAAATGCTCCCCCTTAACATGTGCTCATAGGAGGTTGATAGAAATTTGCACATGTCGGGGTGAGTCGCACTTTTGAATTGATCTACTCTTAATAGACATATACCCTAGGGACACATTTACGTTGCTTAGTTAAAGGGATCCATTATCAGCTTTTAGGTGATAACTAGCCCTAATAACTAACTTGAAGTTGTTAACATTCCTTAAAAAGGAAGTTAGACCCGTCAAATTATACATCTAAGAAGAGCTTCTTGAAACGGTACTTTCGACTTGGATATATCCTTTCGAATTCAAACGTTTGTGTTTCATCAATTCATGGGTCAATTCTGAGTCATAATCAATTCACGGTTTCTACTTGTTGTTGTAAAAACACGCGAAAGACTCTTAGCCACTTGCTCCCCCTCAATATGTGCACATTGATTGATTGAATTTGAAAGTTTTTAAAACTTTACACATACAGAAGAGCGGACGTTTGAAATCATTTATTCACCATTTATTCACTTGCTCCTCCTCAATATGTGCTTTGATTAAAATTCAAAAACTTCAAAAATTTTAGCACATACGGGAGAGCATACCTTTGAGTCGAAAAACATCACGTTTAAAATCAGATTTCATATTTTAAATCACATTCTCTTCCCCAATCAAAAAATTTAAAATCTTTTGAGATTTTGTGATCCCAATTGGTTTAAATTATTTTAGAAGAAAAATGGGAGAAAATGTGGTAAAATTTTATCATGTACTGATTTTTGAAACACTTTTTCACTGCTGCTGGTGCACAAAGCTTTTAAAGGTGCAGAAATTTTGAGCAAATACGCTCCCCCTCAATTAATGACCCGTTTTCTATTTAAGGAATTGGAGTCATTACATTGAGCAGCAGGGTATTTGTGAAAATTTAAGTCCAATAGCCACCTTGTAAACCACAAAAACTCTTTTGAAGAATATTAAGAGAGAGATTTTGGGATGAAAGAAGACTTCTCTTCTTTTTCCAGAAGTGATGCACTGAAACGTACATCATTTCGGAGGTGCAAGGATGTAAAGTAATCCATGCCCGGATGAACATCATCCGTTGTTAGGAACAACCGTCTTTATGGCGACGAGTTTTCCTCATTTTGACACACGGGTTGCTATCTGAAGTAATAGCAAGCAGTTAAGATATGGTTTAGCCGGTTAACTTCTGCTCGAGCTTCATTTAAAGTCCTATGCCATCAATGAATGACATTCATAGAAGTTTAAAATGTTATCAAGAAGCAGAAGGCATGCCTAGGATGAAGCTATTTGTGGTATTTTCGTGTTTTTCAGATTTTTATGGTTTTTCTAGGTTTTATACTTTTGTATTTTTCTTTTTGATATTTAAAGAATATGTACAAGGATATGTGAAGCAAATCCATTACTCATCATTTTCCTCCTGAAGACTTTTGAGTGACTCAGGAGAGATACTCTTCATTCCAAGGCGCGGGAAAATGAATTGAAACCGTTCTCTGGGAAGTGCCTTAGTGAAGATGTCAGCCAACTGAAATTCTGTCCTCACAAAGTAGAGTTCCACAATCCCTTTCTCAACTTGTTCCCTAATGAAATGATGTCGAATATCAATGTGCTTTGATCTGGAGTGTTGGACGTTGTTGCAGTAAAGAGCGATTGCACTTTTGTTGTCACAGTACATCGGAACTTTGTTGTACACAAAGCCATAATCAGATAACTGAGATCTCATACAAAGGATTTGAGCACAGCAAGATGACATGGCGATGTATTCAGCCTCTGTAGAGGAGATCGACATACTCATTTGCCTCTTTGATGACCAACTGACAAGCTTATCTCCTAGAAATTGAGCACCTCCTGACGTACTTCGACGGGTATCTTGACACCCCGCATGATCAGCATCAGAGTAGGCAGTGAGAGCCATATCAGTGTCTTTAGGATACCAAAGGCCCATGTGAATCGTCCCTTGAAGGTATCTGAAGACCCTTTTGACTGCTTTTAAGTGCTTTTTGGTGGGTTTGGATTGATAACGAGCACACATGCAAACAACAAATAGAAGATCTGGCCTACTAGCTGTGAGGTACATTAAGAATCCAATCATGCTTCGGTACTTTGTTTGGTCAACTAGAGCCCCCTCAACATCCTCATCCAGTTTTGATCTCTCAATCATTGGAGTGTCAACAGAGTCACATGATTCAAATCCAAATTTCTTCAAGATTTCTGTAGCATATTTGGATTGATTGATGAAGATACCATGGGGATTTTGAGAGACTTGCAACCCCAAGAAAAATGGCATTTGCCCCATCATGGACATTTGGAATTCCGTACTCATTTCTTGTGAAAACCGATCACATTCCAATAGATCTGAGGAAGCGAAGATAATGTCATCTACATATATCTGAACGTGGAGTAGATGCTTGCCCGACTTTCTGGTGAACAATGTAGGATCAACCACACCCTTGGTGAATTTGTTGGCTTGAAGGAACTTGGATAGAGTATCATACCATGCTTTGGGTGCCTGTTTAAGTCCATATAGTGCCTTCTTCAAGCGATAGACATGATTAGGGCGTTCGGGATCAACAAACCCTTCAGGTTGACTTAGATATACCACTTCCTTTAAGTGACCATTAAGAAATGCAGTCTTCACATCCATTTGGTAGACAATCATATTCTGACTAGCTGCATTGGCAAGAAAGATTCTGATTGCTTCAATTCTAGCCACTGGTTCGAATGATTCCTCAAAATCTATACCCTCTTCTTGTCTGTATCCTTTGGCCACTAGCCGAGCCTTGTTCTTCAGAACTTCTCCATATTCGTCAAGCTTCACTTTGAAGATCCACTTGAGAGCGATAATCATAGCACAGTCGGGAGGAGGCACCAATTCCCATACATCAAGTCGGTCAAATTCATGAATTTCTTCTTACATTGCAGTGAACCAGTATGTTTTAGTCAACGCTTCTTTAAAATCCTTCGGTTCGGCTTTAGACAGTATGGTGCTGATGAAACACCACAAGGCATCTGTGGCAAGTTGCCTACGTATAGAAACAAGGCGAGATTGATTACCAATGATGTTGTCAATTGGATGATTGTTTGTCCATTTTCTGGAATGCTGTTGGATCGTTATACTCTGACCAAACTATTATATAGCTTGTTAAGGGTTTAGTAGCCTTGGATAAATCCTAATCTACTAACAATGAAACACTGAATTACTCTATTAAGTATGCGGAATTACTTAACAAAGCTAAGAAGAATTAACCAAAC
>LBNU01011868.1:0-54993 GCA_014162995.1 Artemisia annua | reverse complement strand
TTGACTTTGAGATGTATGTATGAGCATGTGGAAACAAGTGTGTAGTGGTTGTACCTGCATAAACTTGTTAGTAATAAATCATCCGGTACTTACAGGTTCGAAATTAGAGATCGTCAACAGCATATTGTGAAGACTTTCTCCAACCCTTACCATGGCCGTTCCTAATCGGATACCCTCGAAAGAGCTTACACAGACATACCGAAGTACACCCACGATTAGGTGAGTCGATGGAGATCACCCCACGACTGTAGACCGTTTGGACCCACCGTAACACTACGCGTAACCCACAAGAGATTACCGAAGTGACCTGCTGTCAGGGCTGCTTGATGTTGACCCTGGCAGGAGTTTCCGTTCAATCATTGAGAAGTACATAAGTAAATTCTCTCATAAACATTCTGGCAGATTGCTAAGACCTGCGTAGGACTCTAAAGTTTACATCTGACGTCCATTGATGTAGAACAACCAGTGTAATATTATTGTGTGTTCCTATGAGATCTTTTGTTGAAACTCTTGGCTCTAGACTCAATAAGTGCACATTTAGTCATCGGAGGTGTGGAGCAGAGTACCTCCTTTTCAATATCAACACACTCGGAGTGAGTGGTCAATAGATTACAACGGTTCTCCGTGAGAATGAAACAAGTATCTTTTGAGAGATACCCGAGTGGCTAGAAGGTTTAAGTGCAGTGCGTCACTGGGTCCATGACGTCTTGTCTTCAATACCGATGTCACCAAAGTAACAATCAGTAGCATATGAATTGAACCCGGTGTCTGACCTATGGTTGAATATATGGAGGGCTCATTTCTTTTCACCCTTTCTCATTTCATTCTTCAACCCCTTCTTTCCCTTTCATTCTTTACTCCTTCTTTTAATCATACCTAAGGACTTCTAATTCTATCTATTAGAATTGTCCTTGGGTAGATCCCTCCGGTTCTGGCGGATCATAGGACGGTTTTTCCTAACCTTAGTCACCTTATATCACCATGACTATCCTATTGTTGCCATAAACCATTTGCTTGAAAATCTCTCAAAGTGTTTATGATTATAAAACACATTTTTGTTAACACATTGAGAGTTTTGCACTTTTTGAAATACTCCCCCTTCACGTGTGCTCATGATATGTTAAGATAAATTTGCACATGTTGGGTAGAGTTGGCACTTTTTGAATTGATCCACTCTTAATAGACATATACCCGAGGGACACGTTTACGTTGCTTAGTTAAAGGGATCCATTATCAGCTTTTAGGTGACAACTAGCCCTAATAACTAACTTGATGTTGTTAACATTCCTAAAAAGGAAGTTAGACCCGTCATGGTAAACATCTAATTAAGAGTTTCTCGAAATGGTACTTTTCTACTTGGATAAATCCTTTCGAATACTAACATTTTGTTTCGTCAATTCGAGAGTCAATTCTGAGTCTAGTATAAGACTTTTATGTCTTTACTTACGAGCTCGAGATTCTGCCACAACTTTTGAACATTTTTGATCACATTTAATCACGTCTTCTCCCCCTCAAAAATAGCATACCGTGATATTTTTGATATCAACTGATTAAATAAAAGCATTTGGAGAGAAAGACGGACTTTTTCGCATGAAATTGGAACATTTTCTTTTTGATTTTTATACTCCCCCTCAAAGAAAGCATATTGTTTAAACATAAAGTTTAAAATCAATTTTAATGGATTTAGAGGGAGTTTTTTCTTTGAAATACGAGTTATGTACTGAAATGTACACAAGTCATTTTGTTTTGAGGCTAAGTGCTTAAAAAGTTTTTGAAACCTTTGTTTTTAATTAAGCACTTTCCTTTCTTTGAAAAACGAGTTCTTAGTTGAAATACTAAGAAGTCATCAATTAAGCTCGGGTTTCGTACTGAAGTATACGAAAGCCATTGTGAAGAAAAATTTAGAGAAACGACATGTTTTAGAAAACATTTAAATGAACTCTCGCTCAAGCATATGTACATATCCGTGTCATTTTTGAAAGGCATTTCTAGAAACGTACATAATATCGATTATACGAGAGACATGTCGTGAGAAGAATATTTTTGGATTTTTAGATTTTATATTGTTTTTGTGTTTTTGAAAATTTTCTATTTTTTATTTTGTTTTTGTTGGTTTTTCAAATTTTGTATTTTTTTTTTTCAAAAATATTTACAGCGAAGCGGTTTTGAAAATGTTTTTCAAGAAGATTCGAGAAGACGTTCTAACTCCTCAGGGGTTAGGCTTCGCATGCCAATTCGTCGAACTAATTCGTCAAACCTTTCTTTTGGAAGGGCTTTAGTAAATAGATCGGCAAGTTGGTAATCCGTCTTCACGAAATGAATTTCAACTGTACCCTCTTCTACGTGCTCTTTTATGAAGTGGTAGCGGACTCTAATATGCTTCGTCTTAGAATGATGCACGGGGTTGCACGAGATGGCTATGGCACTTTTCGAGTCACAATACATAGGTATGCGGTCGAAATGAAAACCATAATCTGTGAGCTGTGTCCGCATCCAAAGAACTTGGGCACAACACGCAGATAGAGACACATACTCGGCTTCCGCGGTTGACAGTGTAGTGCAATCCTGTTTCTTAGACGACCAGCTGACCAGTTTTTCACCCAAAAATTGTGCTCCGCCTGATGTACTTTTTGCTGTAACTTGATCACCTGCATGGTCGGCATCTGAAAATGCTGTTAGATTAAACCCCGAATCCTTCGGATACCAAAGTCCCATGTTAATGGTTCTTCGAAGATACCGAAAGATCCGTTTAACCTCTTTGAGGTGAAGTTCGGTAGGCTTTGCCTGAAACCGTGCTAAGAGACAAACAGCAAATTGAATATCTGGTCGACTAGCAGTTAAGTACATGAGAGAACCAATCATACTCCGATATTTCTTCGGATCTATGGGTTTCCCGAATAAATCAGCACCAATTTTCGGTGAAGTGACCATTGGAGTACCAACAGAGTCACAATCTTCCATGCCATGTTTCTTTAAAATCTCAATTGTATATTTAGCTTGATTGATAAAAATACCACTAGGGGACTGATGTACTTGTAAACCAAGAAAGAATTTTAGTTCCCCCATCATGGACATTTCAAATTTGCTTTTCATGAGATTTTCAAATTGTTTTGAAAGATTAGGATTGGTTGATCCAAAGATGATGTCATCGACATAAATTTGAACAATTAAGATGTCATCTTTGTGTTTTTTAGTAAACAAAGTTTTATCAACCGTTCCTGTGGTGAAATTGTTTTTCAGCAAGAAAGAAGACAGTTCGTCATACCACGCCCTTGGAGCCTGTTTCAAACCATAAATGGCTTTCTTAAGCCTGTAGACGTAGTCTGGATGTTCTTTGTCGACGAATCCCTCTGGCTGCGTCACATACACTTCCTCTTTCAAAGTTCCATTCAAGAACGCAGTCTTAATGTCCATCTGATAGACGGTGATGTTTTTGTGAGCGGCATAAGCTAAGAAAATCCTGACTGCTTCAAGTCTAGCAACGGGCGCGAATGATTCTTCGAAATCTATCCCTTCTTCTTGCGGATATCCTTTAGCCACAAGACGAGCTTTGTTGCGGATTACAGTCATTTCTTCATCCAATTTGTTCTTCCACAACCATTTAAGATCAAAAACACGTTTCTCAAGTGGTCGAGGTACAAGTTCCCAACTATCGTGTAAATTGTATGAAAGAATTTCATCCTGCATCGCTTCAATCCACGGGTATTCTGCCATTGCCTCTCGAATGTTCTTAGGTTCTTTCAAACTTAAAGCACAGATGTAGATACATAATTCGAGATCGGTGGCAAGTTGTCTCCTCGTCTGAACTGGCCTGGATGGTTCACCAATGACATGTTCGATTGGATGGTCTTTAGTCCATTTGAGTGTAGAAGGGTACCTTGAATTCAACATATGCGTGTTAGATGGTTCATGTAACCTCGAAGAAGATGATTCAGATTCAGAAGCAAACGGGTTTTCAAAAACTTCTTCTTCTTCGTCTAACGTAGCATTTTGTTGTGAAGATTCTCCTTGAAAAGTTGAATTTTGGTTTTGCTCATCAACTCTTGGTAGAACAATTTCAATCACTGGAGATGCTGGAGTAGATGTTGATGATGATGTTGAGGGAGTTGGTGCTTGAGTTTCGACGGTTGTTGATGCATCTTGTGTTTGTGGTGGTGGTGGTTGTTGATGTTGAGCGGGTGCAGCGGAATGATGTGAAGATGCATTTGTCGAAGTTCCACCATAGTATTCATCAAACATTAACTCGAAGAAATTTTCCAGTTCTTGATTTGTTGGTTTATCTGGTATAGTTGACTGAGCTCCATTAGGTACGAGTCCTGAACTGATATGTCCAGAAGTCTTTCTGTTAGGTTCGGGTCCTAATCCGGAATGATTAGAAGCCATTGGATTAAGCGCGGGTTCTAGAGTGAGTCTCTCAGAAGCCATTTGTGAAATCTCGTCAAATTTCACATTCATCGTCTCCATTATCCTCTTAGTTCTTCTAACATACACCCTGAATGCCCTCGAATTTTCTGAGTAACCAATGAAGATTCCAATATCACCTTTAGCCTTCAATTTACCAAGATCTTCTCTGTCGTTCGTCGGATAACACAAAGCGCCAAACACGTGAAGATAAGAGATATCTGGTTTTCGACCATTCACAAGCTCATAAGGTGTTTTGTTGAATCTGGGATGTATTAAGGATCGGTTTTGAGTGAAACATGCAGTAGCGACAGCATCAGCCCATAAGAATAGCGGTGCACTAGAATAAATCAGCATAGTACGAGCAGCTTCCACAAGAGTTCTATTTCTTCTTTCAACTACCCCGTTCTGCTGTGGAGTTCTAACAACCGATGTTTGATGTGTAATTCCAACATCTTCAAAATACGTTCTTAACTCCTGATTTGTGAATTCTGTGCCGTTATCTGTTCTTACAATCCTTACTGGAGCTTGAAGTAGAACTTGAATACGCTTCAGAAAGGTGATGATGGTGCTAGGTGCTTCATCTTTTGATCTCAAAAACTTCACCCATGTATATCTTGAATAATCATCGACGATAACAAGAATATACTTCTTCCCATTGATACTTTCAACTCTCATCGGGCCACATAAGTCCATGTGTAACAAGTGTAACCTTGCTTCCGAACTAGGTACGGTTTTTGGTTTGTATGTTGCTCTTTTGCTCTTACCTTGTTCGCAAGATGGACATAAGTGTTCTTTGGTGTATTTGAGCTTTGGGAGTCCGTTGACGATGTTGTCTTTGGCCAATTTGTTGATCGTGTCGAAATTGAGATGGGATAAACGTCGATGCCACAACCAAGACTTTGTTTCTGATGCTCTTGTCATAAGACAAATTGGTGATGTAGAGGCCATTTGATTGATGTCGATAGCATAAAGGTTAGTGTCGCGATTTCCGATTAAAAGATCTTTTCCAACCAAATTTCGAACAAAAACCGTGTTTCTTCTAAAAGCAACCTCTAAATCTGCATCACAAAACTGCCCGACTGAAAACAAGTTGTGTCCCAACCCTTCGACATAGTAAACCCGAGTGATTAAGTAATTTCCAAACTGAAGATCTCCATAACCCGAAATAGCTGCAATGTGATCATTTCCAAAACGTACAGTTCCCATGAACTTCCAAACAAAGTTGATCAGCAGCTTCAAATTCCCGGTCATGTGCTTGGAGCAACCCGAGTCGACGATCCAAAGACAAATTTCGATAACCTGCGTAGAACAGAAGATTTTGTATTTGGAAACCGTTTCGAATTAGGTTCCATGGGGTTAGAGGTAAAAGCATTGTCACACTCATAGAAGGTTTCTGTTTGTTCAGATTGAACCACTATCAATTTACCATCCTTAAGAGTGAATTCTCTACCCGTTGGTTTCCATGCACAGTACTTAAGATAATCTCTAGGCATTTTATTACTTGTGGGATACCTAATCTTTTTAATTAGTTTACCAAAGTATCTAGATCTCGCACTAGATTTATCTAAAGCATCATTCTGTTCAAGCATCTCATTCACATACTTAGAAACACATTCATCATGAACATCATTAATTAAGCATTTCATGCACGTTAAGCAAAGAGAGTCATTACATGCATTCAAAACAGTACGATCAACATTACATTCAGATGAACTATGTTTCTTATTACAAAGCGATAAATTCCTAGGGTGTTCTTCTACTTCTTCCATTTTATTCTTGCAACTACTCTTAGAGACAGGCGAGACTCTATTGTTCCTTGTATTGCTTCTAGGCTTTAGTCTGCTGCTCCTAGATGTGCTTGCTACTCCTGTAGAAGGTAAGGCACACTCATTAGAATTTATTTTGTTGTCGCATTTAGTATCCTTAGACTCTTTAGAATTATCCTTTACACATTTTTCGCTTGTCCTAGATGTAGAGGCACACGCAGTAGTGGGACTAATCCTAAACAGACCAGGGGCTAAAACTTTTGGTGTTTCGACAACCGCTTTTCCTTTCTCAGCACATTTTTCTTTTTCATTACATTTGGACAAAGGTGATGGAGTGACTGTTTTTGATAAATCTTTGTTCACATCGACTTTTGGAGCAAACCGAGAAATTGACATTTTTGGTTTTACAACCGGATTAAAAGCGTTTGGTTTCTCCGAAGTCTTTGGTTTTTCAAGCTTAGTTTCCACACCCTTTCCTTTTAAACTTTCAAGCTGAGACCTCAAAAGATCATTTTGCTCTTGCAACTTCTTGAAATCACGCTCATACGACAATTTGTCATACTTGCATTCTTCCTTTTTTCGATCAAGTTGTTTAAAATATGACACGTTTTCTTTTTCAAGTTTAATAAGAGCATTTTCATATTTTGAAACAAGTGCGGAGGTCTCAGCTCGAAGTCGTTCGTCATCTTCAACAGAATATATTTGCAATATGAGAGACATAATATCAGTAGACATCACAGCTTCGAAGAGAGAGTCATTTAACTTTTCCAAAACACTTATTTTCTCAAAAGATTCATTTGCCTGCTTTACTAGGGATTTGTGATCCGTAACAAAGTCAGCTGTTTCTTTCAAAAACGCTTGTTCAAAATGAATCACTCTTGCATTCACAGCAGTGAGTTGTGGAGCAATATCACTTTCAAGAATCTTTTTCACTTGTAAATGGACTGTTGAGTTCCAATTTTTCTCATTTGTTTTCGTTTTAGATTCTAAAGTCCTCTGAAGTGTTCCAACTCTGGTTTTGAGATCATCAAGATATCCCCTTGCATCACTTGTGTTAAAAGTGTTGTTTGAAGACATCTGTTCAATATTTGAAAGAGATTTGGAAACAGCTACAGGTTTTGAAAGCATTTGTTTGAAAGTGAATTTTTTGGAAACAGTTTGTGTTTGTTTTTGAGGGACAAAAGTGATTCCATTGATTTTGTTCCATTTCTCGTAATCAATTGGTTTTAAATTAGGATTCTTTTGTTTCATTTTATGTTGACTCTCCTCCGCAAGTTGTATAGTATCATCAGAATCACGCACATAAGGAGGATCATGTTTCTCATATATCACATTAGCATTGTAAATCACATTCTGTTCTTGCTGAGCTTTCTTGAGATTACAAGGTGTTTTGTTCCCTAGAGCCATTTTGTATTTTGTGTGGTAAAACGGATCGGTCTGATTAGAAATCATGTGAATCGTTTGAGCTGATTGACCCTTTTTAACCAACAAATCTTCAAGTTTAGCAATCTTGTGTTCTGACTCTATGATTTCTTCCAAAAGTTTATCTTCTTTCTTTGCAAAGTCTTTTTTCAACTCATCCCGTTCTTTTTCAAGATTGGCATAAGCTGATTTTTGTTTTGAAAGTTGGTTTGTTAAATCAGAAATCTCTTGTTTTAAAGATTTAATTGTTTTCATTGAAGTGACTTCAAGAGTATCATATTTGCATTGCAATTCTCTATCTTTAACAAGTATTTTCTTATAACCAATTTCAAATTCAGACTCGCGTTTTTTATCATTTAGAAAACTTTTTTCTTTGGCCTTGTATCTCTCAAGCTCAGTGGTCAATATCTCATTCGCGGCCTTAACATCGCGATTGACCTTTTTCACTTTCTCAACTTCGATAGTACAATTATTCAATAATGTTTCAAATAAAGCACGTGTTTCCTCATCAGTCTCAGCATGCTGTGAAACTGAGCCTCCATTATGATTCATGTCGGGAGTCGTCGAATCAATATTGCTATTATTCGGCGTTTCCTGATATGTATCATAAATAGGTGCTTGTGTCTCAGAATGCTGTTCCTCATGATTAGACATATCACATATATCATTATTGTTGTCATGATCGAAGTTGTGTACCTCAGAAACTACGTTGGCATCATAAACAGGAGGTGTCTCAGAATCTGTATCGTACTTAGCTTCCTGAAGATTAGCCATGAAGATGCAGTTTGCATTCACTTCCTCTCTGTCCTCCATATCATCCATCAATGCCATGAAATCATGCTCCTCGGCGTTCAACTGGAATCCTGCCTCTTCCTTTTGTACGAGCATCAATGCTTTCTGCAAAAATTCTGAAGTCTTCCTTTGAGGCTTAGTAGGACAGTTCCTCGCCATATGACCGACACCTTGGCAATTGAAACACTTAATCACATTCTGCTGATTCCCATTCACATTTCCATAATTCCCACCAACTTGTGCTGCAACATTTCCATACTGATTACCCTGATTCCCAACATTACCAAACTGATTACCCTGAATACCAACATTCTGACCCCTCTGATTACCAACAACTTGCCCCATCTGATTCCCTGCATACTGACCCATCTGATTCTGCCTGTTCTGATTCTGCCTATTCTGATTACCCATGTTATAGCCCGGAGCATATCCTTGCTGATTCCCCATACCTCCAACCATTGGCCCGTCATTGCCCATGTTGAACCTCGGTTGCACAATCTGCCTATTACGAGTGTTCGTTGAAATTCGTTGGTTGTTGTTGGTTGGTGTGGAATAGCGTCCTTGGACTGCTTTTGTCAGAAAAGCAAGTGCTTGTGTCAAAGCATCAGTAGAATCATCACTGTCAGTGAACTCTGGTTCTGGGAAGTATGGATATGGTTGTTGTGGAATGACTTGTTGTTGTTGTTGTGGGTAGAATTGTTGTTGTGGGATTGCAGCAGTTTGTTGTGGAATGTATTGTTGTTGCATGTAGTTGTGAGTGGAAGATGATGATGATGGTTGATATGGTGTGTTTACTGATGAAGGTGATGGTGTATTAGCAATAAGTGCTAGAGGATCATGTTTCTTAGCAAGCATCTCAGCTCTCACTTCATTTGCCTCTGCCTGATTCTGCTTCAAGAAATCGTACAACTGATCATAAGTAACATCATGCAAATTCTTCGTCTGATAAACAATGGTGACGTATCTTCCCCATTCTGGTTGTAGCTCATTCAGAAAGACTGTGTTGTTAGCAATGTTTGTCTGAGTGAGGTTGTGCCTTGACAAATCATTCATGATCTTGCAGAATCTGAGATAATACGACTCTATGGATTCACCAGGAATTGAAGTGAACTTGCGAAGTTCCTTAAGCAATTGTGTTTCCATTTCTTGTTTCCCGATATCCGTTCCATACATAAGCTTCTTAACTCTTTCCCAGACTGCATGAGCACTTTCTTCACTATCCACTGTAGCATAAGTCGATTCTGGTAGACCAAGAACAACAAGGTGAAATGCTTGATCATCAGCACTGATTTGTTGTCGATCTTCTTCAGTGTAGTCAGTCTCATTCTGAAGTCTGTGGAAAGGTGGTACTGGGGGGGTTCCATTCGGATCACCAGGGTCTAGTATTTCTCTTGGTTTGAAAGGACCGTGCAAAACAGAATTAACAAGGAGTGTTCCATTTGTTTTGCTCTTAAGATAGCGTAACATTCTACTAGCCCATTGTGAATAACCACCCTTTGAAAGCATGGGAGGTCGGTTTTCAGCACCGGCGGCATGTATATCTTGTTGAGTTGCCATGATGATGTGATTCAAAGTGAAAAGTCGTGAAAAGTTGTTGTTGGATCTTTAGGATGAACTTAGGTTGTTGTTGTAGATTAGGTTTGATTTGTGAAACGTCGTTGGTTGATACGGTTGTTCTTAGTGAGTTTGAGTTTTCCCTCCAAAAATCGAATTTGAAAATTTTCTCTTCCAAAATTTGAAAATCACTATGAAATGCAATTCTAAGGTTGCACGAAAAATTTGAGTTTTAAAAATTTTGATGCCAAATTTTACCGAAAAAATTTGAATTTTGGCCTAAAAATTTGAATTTTTGGTCAAAATTTTCAACGTTATACCAAAATTTAAATCTCGCGTAAAAATTGAACGTTTAATCTCCTGTAAAAAATAAATTTTACTCAAATTTTCCCGCCAAAAAATTTTAGTTTGTTACTCGCAAAGTTTGAGTTTGTTCCTTACTCGCAACTTTACACTTGATACTCGCAAGAAACCAACTGCCTTACTCGCAAACACCCTTACTCGCAAACTTCAACACCCTTACTCGCAAAAATAATCTCTTACTCGCAAACCCTTTGAGATACTCGCAAAAAAGATCTCTTACTCGAAAAGAAATAAGAAAAATTGAGCAGAGTGGTGTTTTGATACTCGCAAGAGAGTCCTTACTCGCAATGGATAAGGAATACAAGGCTAACTCGCCATACTCGCAATAGAAAAGTTCATACTCGCAACAATTATCTCCTTACTCGCAATGATACTCGCAAAAGATTTGATACTCGCAAACACTATTCCTGATACTCGCAAAAAACAGCACCAATTCTCATACTCGCTAATCCCTAATTCTCATACTCGCAAACACCAAATTTTTTTTTAAACTGATCGAAATTTTGAGTACAAGAACGTGTAATATATGAACCTTAACGAGTATTAACCTATCAAAACTCCAAAAACCTTTAACCTTAATCAAACCAAACGAAACAACTTACCTAACGATTGGAATAAAACCTAAACGACCCAAAGAAAGCTTAACGAACCAAAAGTAATAACCAAACTAAATCTAAAACAACCTAAATCTATCCCTTGGCGATTGATACCACTTGTAGGAGCCCGGAAACAACCTAAATCACGACCATATTCACCTAGATCTAGAGAGAGAAAGTGAGATGAAGAGAGAGAGAGATGGGAGGATCATTAGTGTAAAATAAGAACTTGTATTATTACCAAATGATCAACCACCTCACAAATGAGGTTATACAATACATTATATAGTGCATACAAGTCTAGGGCTTTTGATGTTACATGTTTGGCCCTTAGACTTATAAGTAATTGATAAATGAACATATAACTTCCTAAAACGCTTTCTAACGCAACCTATTACATGATTCTAGGACATAATGACCGACACTTCATAATATAAAAAATACGATGCTAACAATATATATATATATATATATATATATATATATATGGGTGAGGTTCTTTTCAGAACCAAATGAATTGCGAGAACTGCGAGAACCAATCTTAGCCTTTAAAATTTTTGATCAATGGTTGAGAATGCACATGGCAGTTTTGTAAATAAGTGGAACTATTTTCTTGCATTTTATTTAAATTGAGGGACAAAATAGGAATTATACAAATCACTTTTATTTTAGTAACTGATCTCGTTCCATAATATTTGCATGATAACCGGACCAATTAAAATAACTATTCCCACTTGTGCTATCAAATCACCTCCGATTATAACTCCTCCCAAATCTGAAAAGTAAAACACACAATCCTTATCACTTGTGCAATCAAAATAAAAAACCCAATTACTAGGGTTGTTTCATTCGAAGGCAAAAAAAGCTGCACATTCAAAAATCAAATCGGCTGTGTTTGTTGGTGACTAATGGAAGGTAACTGTATACTTTTATGATTTGTTTATTATGCATTCATGATCATTGTAAATAAAAAATAACTTTAGAAATATGCATGTGTGTTTATTAGATTGTATAAGATAAAATGATTTTTCGATTTCAATTGAAGTGGTTTTGATAATTGCATGGCTGTTGATCAATTTGATTGTGCATTTTTTTAGATGAGTTTTGCCTCGCTTTATTAGACAATTGTTGTTAATTGGATTAGATGATTTTTGATTTTTCTTAATAAAGAAGATTAGTTTTGCCTCAATTAATTAAACGAGTTTTGTTAAATTGTTGGTGTTTTGCCTCAATTAATTAGATGTATACAGGTGTTTTTTTATATATGAGTTTTGATTTGCGTAAATAAATTAGAATTATACAGGTGTTTTGATAAATGAGTTTATTTGCCTCAATTAATTTGATGAGTTTTGCCTCAATTAGTTAGGATGCATGTTTGAACAGATACATGTGTTTTTCTTTGTTGGACACATATGTTTTGTGTTAGTAAGAGTGTTTGAAAATTACATTTGTGTTTGGAGTGGTAAATCAGTTTTAGTATGTTATGAAGTTTGCTAAAAAAATAGGATTAGGATGATTAGATTAAAAATGCAAGTGTTATGGTATGTAAAGTACATGTGTTTTAAGATAAAAAAAGTTTTGGCTTTTTATCTGAGTTAGTGTTAAGATGGTTAGTTTTAAAATACATGTGTTCTGAGTTATGATGCAAACTTTAAATATGTTTTTTTTCGGAGTGAGGTGCACATGTGTTTTGAAATAGTTTTTTTAAAGTATATGTGTATGAAATGCAGTGCTGTTGTTAAACATTATAAGCTTATTATACGATTATGATGACTGTTGGTTTTGCAGAAGTGAGGAGAAGCGGCCGAGCGAGAGGCAAGCAACCTTATGTTGAAGAAAATACCATTGATGATCCGATAGATGCGGATGTGGAGAACAGTGACGATGACTTTGAACAACAAGTTAATCCACCCAAGAAATGGACAATATCCAGGATTATGGGAAGAGTACCGGACATAACACCAGAAAAGATAGGTTAGTTTGTATTTAGTTTGTGTAAGATTTTGCGTAATAGTTTAGTTTTTCATAATACTAATAAAAAAATAACACACACGCAGCGGATGCTGCTAAGAATTCAAAGAAGCGAATTGCAGTTGATGTTGGAAAGAAAATTAGCAAAAAACTGAAAGGTATACATATGTGTTTGTTTATATATTTATATTTTTAAAAATAGAATGCAAAACATAAGTGTCAAGTACTAAAATGTATTTGTTATTTGTTGAAGGAGAAAAGGCCAATGAAGATGATTTCGCTAGTCCATCTAGGATTACAAGGTCTAGCCCACAAGCTGTTTTGGGGAGCCCATCCAGGGTTACAAGGTCTAGCCCACCAGCTGCTGTTGCGGGTCCATCAAATAAATCGGAAAAACAAAAAACCGATATATCTACCACATTGAGAACAAGGTCAAGCCCACACCCATTGTATCTAGCTATAGCAACATTGAAAGCGAACCAACAAGCGTGTGTTGCGTCGTTAGGATTTGGTAACTTGCTAGAGTTTAAGGTAGATGGAATACCTTCAAAGATTGGGTTTTATGTGATTAAGAATTTCGATGTTGAAAAAAAGGAGATAAAGCTGGCTAAAGGTTCACTTGCTGTCAATCTTGAAGTAATAAGTGATATGTTAGGCTTGAAAAATGAAGGAGATAATATTATGATGGCGGAAGTGACAGGCAATGAAGGTATCTATAGGGAATGGAAGAAGCAGTATCATATGGACGAAGGAAAGATAACACCATCAGTTGTTAAGGGCATGATACGTAGGTCTAAAGCTGTCGATTTGAATTTCAAGTTAAATTTCATAGTCCTATTTGCGAATGTAATGGGCTGTTGCAAAAAGACGGGGTCGTGTGACTTGGAAATTCTAAAACATATTAGTCACGACACTAAGTTTGATAAAATAAATTGGTGTCAGTTTGTGCTCGATAGTCTTCCAGGATGCAAGAAAGGATGGAAGCCGAAAGTGAAGAACAATTACTTCTGCGGACCAGTTACACTTTTGACGGTAAATTAATTTAATAAACATACCTTGTATACATGTGCAATTGTATGATATTGAAAATTAATAAAAGTTTATGATAATACAGATGATATACGTTGATGGAACAAAGTGTGATTCACTTCCTATTGTGCGACACCGTCCACCGACATCAAAATGGTCAATGGACTTATTAAGAGAAAGAGAGGAAGCTGAACTAAATGCAGGTGGTTGTGGTCTAGGGGTTAAGGAACCTCCTTATGCGGAAGAAGAGGATCACGGATTCCCGGAAGACATAGAGGTAATATATATTCAAATGCACATGTATGCTTCCATGATTGTTTATGTTTTTAAACTTATTTAAGTATATTCAAATATATATGCAGGGGTTTATCTGGAAGCTGGGAAAGTATATCGAGACAATCCGGAAGGCAAGATCATGTTTTGATAAGACTATGTGTTTAGGAATGGCGGTGTTTCCAGAAAATGAGGAGCTGAAAGAATTGGATAAAAAATATGTAGAAGGGTTGAGGCTATTAAGTGAGGGAGATGCTGGGAACGGTTTGAACAGGGGAAACACATATGTGGGTATGTGCGATAAGGAGAATGTTGATTTTAGGACACCCCATATAGAAAAAGGGATTGGAAAAGCAAGTGGTAGTGTAACGGGTGGTGGGGGATTTGACACTCCTGAATATCATTTTGGACAAGAGACACAAGATATAGTTATAGCTACCGTTGATAAGGTTACAAGTGCAAAACAAACAGGAAAGGCAATGACAAATGATGATATCCCATCTTGTAGCTTGCACTTGACGCAACTTTTTGAGGATATAAGAGGTGCATCTAAGGCGCAAGGTTCAGGGAATAACACAAATGCAGTTGCAGCTGTTCCTGTTAGTTTCTGTCCACCGTCTGTGTCCAAAAATGCTGAAGATAATCAACGTGGAAAAAGAGAACAACAAGCAAGTCAATCAATGAGATCGCCATTCCTTGTTCGAGCCGTAGATATTAGTGCATGTAATGTTGAGGAGAAAAAAGCTAACAAAGTTGTGTTTGAAATGCCCGGAGATCCTGAGTAAGTAAATTTTGTAAAGTTTTTAAATATGTTTATGCATGTGTGTTTATAAAAGTTAATTTTTTTACATTGTTAGTGAAATATTATTCAAGACAAGAACCGGGCAAAGTTCAACAAGATTTTTTTTGGAGAGTTTGGCTCAATCACAACCTGTGGTGCCGAATGTTATAAATGCATGGGGAGAAATATTGAATATCAGTGAACGTGCAAGAAGCCCACATTCACCTCTGAGATATTTTATGCCAACTTTTTTGGTGGTACGTTTTTTGGTACAAAAAATAAAAAATGTAAATTACTTTTAATAAAATATAGGTTAGTATACTTTTTGTTTAATTATACATATGCATTGTTAAAACAGACCGAAGGATTCCGAAATGTACTTTACGAAGCTGATAAGCGGATGGAGATGTTCAAGGAGTATGTTGAGAATGCAATAAGAAAAGACGGAAAGACGCGAGAGTTGAAAGGAGTGGAGCTGGTAAGTGCATTTAATGACCTGGTAAATAAATATTTGGATATGCATTTTGGATGTGGAATAAATTTATATTGTTTTGGTAATTATTGGTAACCTACATATGTGCATATATAATTATTTATTCTTTATAATTTGGAACTTACATATGTGCATATATGAATGTATAATTAGTAATAGGTAACTAACATATGTGCATATATGTATTTAGGTCTTTATTCCAGTTAGTAATGGGGAACACAATTTTTTGGTAGTCTTCAATCTGAAGAAATGTGATATCTGGATGCTAGATAGCAAAGGTCTTAAAAAAAATTTTGTTAAGAAGGGTATGAAAACTGTCCTGAAGACGACAACGGCTAGGAGAGTAATTGATGGAGAAGAAACTGTTGCGGATGATAGCGTGGCTGAAATTGTGGTATGTTCATATAGATTACTATATAAATGTTTTATTATATATTGTTAACGTATAATATTGGTCAAGTGAGTAATATATATTTTGTTTTTTGTTAAAAAAGCATGCGGACTTTGGGCGATATTTGACAAACGTTGGGCATACCAAAGCAATGGATATATTTACGGGTAAGCTAAGAGCTCCACAGCTTAAATGGCAAAAAGATTCAAAGGTGCAAAACTCTGGAGTTGTTGTTATGCGTCATATGGAAACGTATATGGGAGAAGCCATGGATAAGTATGAATGTGGACTTTCTGATGATGCGCGCAAGCAGATAGCGCAGCTGAACAAGTTAAGAATGAAGTATGTAGCGCGAATTCTACTTCATGACTCCAATTTGATGAAAGATAAGATCCGTGGTATGATGGCTGCTAATTAACAAGAAATGTTAATGAAAAACAATTGCTTTGGTTTATGACTTTTTTATATTATGGTTAAGCTTAGATTATCAAGATGGTTGCAAATAATTTGGGATTTTGTACTGGATGATTAGATTTCTTTTGATTATCGTTGATGGATATTTGAACATTATGTTTAATTATATTAGTTATAGTTTTGATGGTTTACGAATTATATTAAGATGGTCGCATATTTTTTGTTATTGTTTTAATATGATTGTGTAATCTTGGTAGACACATGAATCATAAATTTGTCTGGCAGATATGTAAAAAGTAGATAATTATAAAAAGTATTTTAGTATATAAAATTTGGCACGTGTGCACATGTGTTTTTAAACATGATGGTATAAGAACTTCTTATAAACCTCTTATACTTGTGTGCTTAAACATGTGCATATGTGTTTTGAAAAAATTTCACTTGTGTGCACATGTATTTTGAAAACTTCTTATAATAGTCTGTTTAAAAATGGGTATAAAGAACTTCTTTAAAAAAATGTAAATAAGCTATTTACATTTTTAAAAACTCATATGTTATAAAGAACTTCTTTATGCACCATTTGTAAAAAAAGAAATGTGCAATTTACTTTTGTATTTCATTTTTTTAAAGGAGTTTAGTTATAAAAATTGGCACATGTGTGCATATGTGTTTTTAAACATGGAGGTATAAAGAAGTTCTTAAAAACGTATTATACTTGTGTTCTTAAACATGTGCATATGTGTTTTTAAATTTTGGATCATGTGTGCTCATGTGTTTTGTTAACTTCTTATACAAAAATGGTAAATGTCATTTGTTTGCACATGTGCAGAAAAATAATAAATGTTTGTAACAAATGTATAAATAAGTGTGTGACACTTGTATAATAAATGTGTTTATAACACATGTATATAGAAGTGTATAACACATGTAGGTATAAAAGAACTTATTAAAAACGTATTAAAGAACATGTGTGCATATGTGTTGTTAAACATGGAGGTATAAAGAACTTCTTAAAAACGTATTATACTTGTGTTCTTAAACAGGTGCATATGTGTTTTAATAGTTTAGATCATGTGTGCACATGTGTTTTGTTAACTCCTTATACACAATAAGAAGTATATTGATGAAAAGTATTGTTTGCACATATGCAAAATAATATAAAAACAACACAATGATAAATGCAAATGTGATAATAAAGATATAGACATCGTATACTTTGGGATAATTCAAAAATCAAATTGAAATTTGGAATTTTAATATTATGGAAAATATCCAATACATTAATAGGACATAAGAAACATAGCAACATATTAGGTCAAACACATAATTTATTCTAGAAACAGATAAAATATAAAATAGATGAAACATATATTGTGTTTGAAATAACATGTATCTTCAAAATCTTTACTCGTCCTCTTTATTGTCATCAATCTTGATTTGCTTCCCTTTGTTTTTCTGCATTTTACAACTACGGATGTTGTGGCCAAATTCACGACACATTCCGCATTTGTTTGCTTTTGGAAAACGTTTAGTTATTCCAGATGATCCACAACTTTTGTTTTTTTTTACATCCGGGGTGACAACAGTGACACCTTCCAAATTGTGATATAACTCAAGGGTTTTGAAAGTTGGGGAAGACATGTTTTGAAAGAAGAAAATTGAACAAATGAGTGTGTGTGTGTGTGTGTGTGTGTGTGATTTGCCGTATTAGGGTTTTGATGAAAAAGTGTGTATATATAAAGAAGATTGTGTAACAAACTTGGCTAAAAGTAAGGGATTCAAATCTGTAAAAAAACAACAGGGATGACAAAATCTTTAAATTTAATATACTGATTTGATAGCCTTTCTAAAAAAAAAATATATACTGATTTGAGACAAATTTACTTGAAATAAAAGATTTTTTTTTTTTGATAAAATTAAAAGATAATATCGATCCATAATAAAAGGTTAAAATTTGATTGTTTTGAACACATCTAATGAGATAATGATTAGAAATTAGGTTTTTTTTTTATTTGAGTTAAAATCACATGGTTATGCACATGTGCATAAAATTACATTCTGCATATAAAAGCTAAAATAGTAGGATATAAGACATAATGAAAATCTGAGATTTGAAATATCTAAACAAAGTATCAATGTAATTGAAATAAACTAAACATTAAAAGGAAATAGAGTACTAGGAAAATACGTAATGCTATAAAAATAAATCAAAGCAAATAAAAGATGTTTATGTTGTGAAAATGCATATACTAATTGTCTGATGAACCATTATCAGATGAATGATTCTCGGAACCTTCGTCCTCGTCTCCAAAATCTTCATCGACTATTCCTTTTGCCTTGCTTGTATTCTTTTTGCACGTGCGCATATTGTGACCGGTCTCATTACAAATGCTGCAAGTACGACTTGTCTTATTTGTTTTTGACTTACTTTTTGCTTTTTCACCTGGACCAATAAACCTTGAACCTCCAGTTCCACACCCCTTGTTCCGTATGCCTTGTGGTGCTTTGACAATAACTTGTTTAGGCGTAGTAACGCCTAACAATTTCTGGAATTCTTCTTCATTGTTGGTCTTGCGTTTTTCTATAGGAAGCTCTGCATCTAAATTTCTTTTAAGCTCGTTAACCTTTTCCAGAAGTTCAGTTAACTTTTCCGCGTCATTCCTTATACGATCAATACAATACTCTATCGAGGCGTGAATATCATCAGCTAGCTTATCAGTTTCTTCAATGCATGGTCCATATCTGTGCCTCTTTTCTAGCAAATGATTTGGCAAAACATCTTTTGTCCATCGTTTACTAACATACATATCCGGTATCTGGTTAACAGAATTTATACGAAAAACACAGAAAATGTGGCGACACAAGTATCCATGACGTCCAAAGTGATTACATGAACACGTAACGCTACCATCAACACCATTAAGAACAACCTGATAAATGTATACATTAACCAAATTTTTTGTTGAACAAAAATAAATCAATTGTAACACAAATAATACAAATATAAATAAGAAAAAAGAAGAATCAGTTTATATTAAATTTACCTTAGCGTTAATAACACTTTCGTTATTTTTGTTTTTTTGTTGTATTGCACAAACTTTCATCCCATCTTCGGATGTAACACTAATCTGGTAACAATCATGAAGACCTTTGCGGATTTCTTTTTGAACCTATACAAAAGTAAAACAATACCAGGTTAATGAATTATGCGCCTGTAACGTATATATTATTTTGCACATGTATTAAATGTAACTGTGTGTACCTCTCTAAAGATTGAACGCGTGTACACGTGACACGCATGTCGTTCAATTGGTAAATCAGTGAACATAACAGGAGTTGAATCAACAGTTCGATTGTGAATGATACGTTGGGTATATCGTTGCTTCTCCATTGCGCCCTCAAAACATAGCATGAATTGAACAAGCATGTTACCAGCATGAGAATGTATCCGAAAAAATGCATTTGAGCTTTCGGAACGAGATGTTGTCTTCATAAGACAACACATTGGCAATTCCTTGAAATAGCCGGGGATCCACATTTCCCTCATTGCAAACATTTCTGATAACCATTTGTTTTCAGATAGATTGAACATCCCAATAAGAGCATGCCATCGCGATTCAAATTCTGCGGGCTCTAAATACACGTTCCATATAAGCTTATGAAAAAGTTTCTTAAATTCGGAATCCGATTCAACTTCACCACATATCTGCACATGTACACATGTAGAAAAATATAGTAAGATCATCAATATTATTACAGAATATATTTAAACAAGGTATGAGAACCACATCTTCTATTTCTTAAATGAAGTCAACTCTTCCTAACAGCAATCTAAACTAGATTCTTGCATGAGAGCCAATCATAATGTGGTTTACCTTCTAAAGGTCAACTTATGCAGCTATTTGAAGGAACCTAAACAAACATAAACTCATGAAAACTCGAAAAGCATGGCCAAGTTTTCTCCAAAATTAGTATTTCTGGTGTTTGTGTTTCTGACTTTCCTCCATGCCAATACTGCTGTTTCAGGTAAACTATATTTGTTTCATTGTTCTAGTTCATACTCAAATTAAAGTATGATGATATGCTTTTACGTTTTCATGATTTACTTGAAATACTTTATAGTTTATACATGCAAATTATATTGCTTATAAGCTTTCATCACAAAAAAAGAAGATTAGTTCACAACTAAGGTTGTCAACAAATATCTATGCCCGCATATTGTTTATTTTAGAAAACGTGTAATTAATTATTCGTATGTGTAATTAGATAACAGTTGCCAATACACTCAAAGATCAAGTGAGCTGATTCAAGCTTGGCGACAAAGGGTCGTTGTTTTTGACAGTAGAAGGAAATTAAGAACTGCGTTACCGCCACCAGCACCCAAGCCGAGCAGGACAAAAAGTGTCAAAATAAAAAGAGGTCTTTGATGTTTCTTAGTTATAGTTATGTATATACAACTCAATACAACCATAAGCAACCTACATAATACTGATTCATTATTCACAAACGTTTTTGTTCAGTATATGTTTACTGTTTTTGAAGTTCTATAGTAACCAAATACTTACACATACCAGCAAATCTGTGATTATCAATGGGCACCAGACAACCTTGAAGTTCTTATAAATGCATACCATAAGTTTTGGATCGCCATAAGTTAACATTCAATGTTTAAGCAAATTACATTGTCAAAGTATATTTGAATTCACGATTGGCATTTATATTGTGATGTATGTATCAATGAAGTTAACCAAGACCGTGTTAATTAGACTATGTTTATCAACAATCTACCGCAACACAATCTCTTATTAAAGTATTATTTTCTCTTTCCTCTACCTATATAACCAATACATACAACCAATCTATATTTTTTTACCATTTATCAACAACCCAACATAACAATATAAAAAATAAGTATTAAAAAGGAAAAAGAAAAAAGAAAAAAGAAAAAAAGAACAACTAGCCATTTGTGGGCTGCCATGTGGCAGATTGAAGGTTGCCAACTTTGGTTGCTATATGATCTTGGTTGGATGGGAAGATTGCATGGTTTATTAAAAAAATATTATTTCGTATGAGAATATTGGAAGATTGGGTTGCCAACCCACTTGATAAACATAGTCTTAGTGAGGTACCCAACCTCCTCACCCGAGGTTTAGAGTTGATGCCTCACTATAGTTACACACTTGAGGGTGGCCATGAAATGGGTCAAAAGCCGTCACATAACTTAGTTAGACAACGTACATCTAATCTTAATGTTAGTTGTATTTTAGCATAGCCCAGTTATAGTTTGTATGGGCTATACTAAAATACGACCAACATTTAAGACTTGCCTTCCCGAGCAGGGAAGACCTCATCCGTATTTACCTGCATGTATCAATGAAATTGTCAATTATTACCGTTGCTCTTATGATGTTCACAAGTTGTTTCCTTGCACGTACTGAGGTGCACCATGGTCCATGGCTAATGATTGTACCCACTGGTGCTTGTCTGGTCCCCATAGATGCTTTATACGTAAACAGGAAGGAGCGTAAAGGTAGTCTTGTAGCATTGATGAGAGTACAAAATGCATTTTTTTTTTGGTTTGTGTAGTTTTACGATTTTGAGTCGAGTAGTCCACTCTATTACTCCATCTAAGTGAAACGGCCCAAAATGTATAAGGCCCAATTCACTACTGATTGTCTGATTTGGAAATTGGAATGGGATTTTTTTTTAAACACTGTTTCCGAACTTTTAACCGATCAATTCACAGGGTTTGAACTAATCGTCACACAAATGTAAACCAGATAAAGCCTTTGCTTTTCATAAGTTTAGCGTGACCACTTCATCGTTTTTGCACGGAAAAAAAAAAAAAAAAAAAAAAAAAAAAAAAAAAAAAAAAAAAAAAAACAGAATCTGTCACACGACAACCTTTTACCACTAAGCCACTTTGGATGAAAACTATTTTGATAAGTCGTTGCGAGATCTTCTATTGTTCCATGTCCTTCTATGTATGTATTTGTTTTCTCAAAATGTTAGAATTGCAAATAGTAAATTAGAGAACTTGTGTTTACTAGTTATGGTAGATATTTCTCCATCGTGCAATTTGCCTACCAAAACTTGATATGTAGGTTGAACCACCAAGTTACTTAATTTATAGAATTTCTACACAAGCAAAATAAATTAAAAATGTTTTTATTTAAGAGATTAATAAGATATTGTGACGGAACAAATACTAAAAGTTGTGAGTTATATTTTGTTAAAACTATAAGATACTCGTAACACAAAAAAATGAAACTAGGTGTAGTAATTTAAGTTAGTTAAATTGAAAAGAACATAACATGACATTATTGGTTTTATTGAAGATTCTTCACAAGTGTTAGAGTGCTGGGTGCCCTTGCGTTTTCGCTTGGCGCCGTTCCACCACCCAAGAAAACCCGACGGCGCACGGTACCGCTGGTGGTGCCATCGGGCCTTGCGCCTTGGTGGCCAGCCAGCGCCGTGGGCTATTTTTTTTTTCTTTTTTTTTTGAAATCCGAACGTTGCTCAAAGGATATATTGGATCAAAATTCATATATTTCATTTTCCAAGTATAATAAACTCTATAAAAATCATACTCACTCCTCATTTTTTACACACCTCTTCCAATTTCAATCTTTCTTTCAAACATGAATCCAAATAATTCAAACGACCCTATTGACGACCCTTATTATGATGTTTTTTTTAATGATGATCGAGAGCGATATCTTCAAAGTTATGCGGCGTACCAACAATTTGTAGCTTTGTATGATCAAGAAGCCGGGGGATCAAGTTCGCGTGAAAAGAGAACAAGGGCATACATACCACGCGAACGGGAAGAGACGGAACAACGTTTAATCGAAGACTATTTTGGCGACGATGAGAATGCTCCTAAATATACCGAAGAAAATTTTAGGCGAAGGTATCGTATGAGTTCTAGACTTTTTAATAAAATTCTCAATGATATTTTAAGTTATGATGTTCAACCTCTTCCCGAGTACTTTAATTTGTTTAGACAACGTCTTGATGCATGCGGTCGTTTAAGTATTGGTCCTCTTTTGAAGTGCACATCCGCCATCCACCAATTGGCGTACAACACTAATCCTGATGCATTAGGTGAGTACTTGCAAATTGGTGAACGTTGTTCCCGACAATGTTTTGATAACTTTTGTAAATGCATAAATGTTTTATACAACGAAAAATATTTAAGGCAGCCCAATGCAGAAGACGTTGAAAAAATATATGCATTGCATGAAGAAAAACATAAACTCCCGGGAATGCTCGGGAGTATTGATTGTATGCATTGGATTGGAGAAATTGCCCAAAGGCCTTACAAGCTCAATTCAAAAGACGTGATCATAAATACCCAACTCTTATGTTAGAAGCGGTTGCGGAACAAAGATTATGGATTTGCCATGCATATTTTGGGGTTCCGGGGGGAAATAATGATCTTAATGTGTTATATGGTTCACCGTTATTTGATGCTGAACTTGCCGGTAAAGCTCCGGAATGTCCATTTGAAGTTAACGGCCATACATATAAGAAAGGTTATTATTTAGCCGACGACATTTATCCGGCATGGTCCTTGTTTGTTAAAACGTTTAGTGTTGCAAGGTTTGAAAAGTATTTGAACTTCAAAAGGGTTCAAGAAAGTGCTAGAAAAGATATTGAACGAGCTTTCGGAGTCTTACAAGGTCGTTGGGGAATTATACGACAACCAGCACGTGCTTGGCATATCAACATCTTGAAACTAATCATGTATTGTTGTATAACGTTACATAACATGATATTGGAAGACAAAGAATTCGAAGTGAATTTAAGAGAAACATTCGTTGATCCAACTCCGAACATGCCAGAGAGTTGGGTCGAAAGGTGTGATTTACATGTTAGAATAAATAAAGAACTTCGAGATAGAAAAGTGCACGACGAGCTTCGACAAGACCTTGTGAATCATTTATGGAACTTTGTTAATTAGGTTTCTATTTTTATGTAATTTTTTTTAATGTAATGTGTGTGTTTTTTTTAATTAATGAAGTTTATTTTAGTTAATATTGTGTATGTTTAATTTTATGTAAAAAAAAAAAAAAAAAAAAAAAAAAAAAAAAAAAAAAAAAGGCCGACGGCACCAGAACTTCTTTTGCCAATGGATACGGCCAGAATGTGGTGCCGTGAGATTTCTGGTGCCGTGGAGATTTTTGCTGACGTGACAGTACTTTTTGGCCCATGGCACCAAGGTTACCATCACTTTACAGACTAGATTACGATATCAAGGTACCTAGTCTATTTTATACTGATTCTATAAACATGAGGTACATATAAGATAAATCGAGTTGCATAAAAAAAGACATCATGACATGCACAAATACGATAATCATTTAAAGATCGGACCTTATTATCAATAACTGATTTTTTTATTTTTTTATTTTTTTATTTTTATTTTTTGTTTTTGAAATGGGTAGTTTTATGGAGATATTATCGTTTTTTGACGGCTTAGATTGTACCTCAATAATATTGTACCTCAATAATACTGTATAGATAGCATAAGACAAAAGATAAGTGAAATGTGTGGTTTAGATAAAGAGAAAGAATAGAAACATCTCTCGTTGAGTGAAATGTGAGGTTTAGCCATAACTTTAACCGTTGTTTGAATCACAAACTAAACCTAAATTACAAAAACCGTTTTCGTGGTAAGTTCAAATTGCAGACGAGTCCTTACCTTTTTAAAAATGCAAACACAATCTATGTGGAAAACCTTTAGTGCTGATATCGTCTCTACCTCAAAATAAAATGACTAAAATCTCTTTTGCTTTAGATTGTGTTTGGCGACGAGCATTTTGAAGCATTTAGCTTTTGAGATTAAAACGTTTGTTTAGCAACAAACATTTAGTTTTTTAGACTTCTTTTTTCCGAATGCTCATCTTAGAAGCATTGGAAAATTCAAAGAGCATTTACAATACACAATTACTAAATTACCCCCATCGAATTACTTTCATTTTGGGCATGGTTGTTTGCTCACGTTCACCTTTTGTAATTTAAGATAACTCATTAATTAGTAAGTGTGTTGTGCAATATTATTAACTTTTTATATTTGTTATTTGTTTTCTTTTCATATTAGGCTAAAGTTTATACAATGTATGTAATGTTAAACTTGTAAAAATAAGTACGATTAAAAACACTAACTTTATTAATTTAAAACGCACGTCGTTGATAATTTATTACTAACATGTTACAATAAAAAATTAATGTCAAACATGTAAACATTTCAAGTCTTCTTTATTTTAAGGTAATAACTTAAAAATATATTTAACTTTTTTTTAGTGTTATATAGTTAACTTTATTTATTTATTTATTTGTATACAAAAATGTATGAATTTTGACATTTGTATTTATTTTGTTTATGTGTAATAACCAATTTATCATTCGTTGTTAATAGGTTGGTTAAAAAATAATGGTCATAAAATACACACAAAGGTTGAAATTCAAAAGTTTAGGTGTGTGTGTGTGTGTGTGTGTATATATATATATATATATATATATATATATATATATATATATATATATATATATATATATTTAAAAGTTAATCTACAAGTGGCAAGTTAAATATTTTTTCAAATAATTATCCCTTTATTTTTATATGTATATGTCCGTTTACATCAATTTACACATTACATTTACATCTACAGATGCGTTACCAAACGTGTTTATAACACAAACAGCTACTGCTAAATGCTGCTGCTAGTTTCGCCAAACATACCCTTAGTGTCACTTTGTCAAATTCACTTGAGAGCATTTTAGTTATTTCACTTTGCCCGAGGACGATATCCGTATAAAAAAATTCACATAAAAATGGTGTATGCACTTTTAAAAAAGTAAACCATGTACGATATTCTCCCTAATGGATTCTGTCACCCCTATCTCACTTTTAACCATTCTGTTGACAAGGAAAAATAATTTTTTATTGTTTATGTTTCGTATTTTCTGTCTGTAAATATTTTTAACTTAACAAATTTTATATTTTCTGCTCCTTAATTTTATAATAAAAATAGAAAGAAAAAGAAAAAATATATATATATATATCAAAATCCATTTAGAAGTACCAATAACCATCTTTTTAAACATATCAAGAGAACTGTTTTTCTTATCTACTCAAATAAGGGGGTGGCAATGGAGTGCGGTTTCACACGGCATGGAGCCATGCCGCTTGGCAACACCACCGCCACCATTGCGGCATGGCTTAGGCATGGAGGTATTCGGTATGTAATGCCGTTGAGGCATGGACTTGGGGAATCAAAATTATAGCCGTTGGGGAATAAAAATTGTACCGTTGGGCGGGTCAAAGTATGGTGAGGCATGAGAATCATGGTTGCCACTAAAAAAGTATTGTGAGGCATGAGAGAGACATGAAATGAGGTGGCAGTATATTAATGATGGGTGGTGCGGCATGGGAGAGACATGAGATCATGACTGACACCCCCTAAACCATGTACGATGTTTACAAAACTTCGAAACCACCTAGGCTAGAACTATGAAAGACCACACAAATAACCACGTTTTGCTAATTTCGTCAGTTAAAGTCGACATGGTGGATCCACATGCATTTACACAACCTTAACTTATCTGAGCTAAAAGTTATAATAGATGTATAAATAGATGTATCTTTTTAACTTGCAAACAAAAGAGAATTTTTAGCGGGCCACAATAATAATTTTGAGAATCAATAAATATCAAGAAAGTAGACAAAAACAAAGGTAAACTTAATTTACTGCCACATGATTACATGACACACCTTACAGTTGCATGTATGTTTTTCAAAGATTGGGCGTTTAGTTTCATGTCCCATGAGTCATATAACTCCCTTCACTAAATTTCCTTAAAAAGCTATTTGTAAAGTATATGACCTTGCAGATTTAGAATAATAGTAGTATAGAACAATGCTGCTTTGTTATTGTTTTTTTTATAAATATAATTAGTAATCTATCTAAATATCACACTAGTTTAACATATAGCTTTAATCAATTTATTTAATTATTGATGAAATGTCTCGAATAATATTTGTATTGTCAAAAATAATGAAAAATTTATTATACATAATCGATCATCACCTAATTGTCAAGGGTGGATATATCTGAGATAGAAGCGTGCATACTCTAAAAGCGTATTTCGTAGCAATATCATAACCAATAACCACGTACTCGAATATTTCAAACATTATTACATAATACATACAACCTATAAGAAAATCATGTGTCCGTCACTGTTAATAGCAATATCATAACCAATAACCACGTACTCGAATAATATAGGCAATGTTACAACTTAAAAATAAAAGAAAATATCTACTCGTATTTTTGACCTCTATAGTTCCTATATACACGCATCGTTTTCTCATAACTAGTTGTACCAAAATTCAAATAAGATAGTTTGTACATTAATGGTGCAATAATAAGCTAGCAATAGCATATAGGGCTGGTCGGATAGTTCCGTCCAATATACTTGACCGATGAGCAACTTCAGAAATGGACCCCTACCACGTAATGAGCACTTACAAAAAATCAAAAAGTGATGGCTTAGTTTCATCAACAGTAGACTGTTCTATCACATGTTTGTTGTATAATGCTCTTATAAGTTATAAGTATACTTGTATCTGATTGATATTTCTGTAGAGAATATAACTATTCGAAGGTTGTATATGTACTATTTTACATATTTAGTGAGTTTTAAACCTTTGGTCTCATGTGAGAATGCTAAAGACCTTGTCACTAAGTCATTTGGTGATGGTTGTGATTAGGGGTGTTATCGGGTCGGGTTATCGGGGTTATCGGGTTTGTCGGGTCGGGTTGAGTCGGGTTTTGAGTTTTTAAAAAGTCACCCGCAACCCGACCCGATAAGTAATCGGGTTATCGGGTTCGGGTGGGATTCGGGTCGGGTTATGTCGGGTCGGGTGATTCGGGTTATCGGGTGACCCGATTAAGTAACAGTAAACTTATAAGTAAACGGATGAGAGATTGAACTAAAAATGGTCAATCACAGCAGACTAGTTTGACATTAGTACTCAACATTAGACATTTGACTAGTAGTCAAAAATTGTCTTACTTGGACCTTAAATATCAAACCAAAAAATACTTTACATCAGGTTCATAATTTGACATGATATTTACATTTTTAAGAACTAATGTCTGCATAGAAACTTACAGAGTTACAGTAAGTATTATATACAGAAAACTAACTGGTCTTAGCAAGTAAAAGACTTTATAAGTATTATATACGATGTTCAAAGTAACTGGTAAGGCCCCCAAGTCACAAAAAAATGGCCATGAAGAGCATAAAATGTTTGTATTGTTCATGGGGTGGTGAGTATGCTCTTTTACTTTTTTTCGAAAAGTCCCATCATTTTACCTAAAAGCCTAAAGATGAGCAGGTCTCTAGTTTTAAAATACGTGACATCACATAACTAGAAATCTAAAGAATCATAAGTTTTAGTCCCCAACATCCGCTAATTTAGAACAATGGGATAAACAGAATAAATGTATCATGTTCAATGAAAGAATATACTACGAATTAATACTGTATTGATTTTCGGGTCTTATCGGGTTGACCCGATAACCCGATAACAAAAATTATCTAACCCGAACCCGACCCGATAACAATGTCGGGTTATCGGGTTCGGGTGAAACTAACCCGATAAGCTTTTTCAACCCGATTTAACCCGACCCGATAACGTTTATCGGGTTCGGATTCGGGTTCGGGTCGGGTCAACCCGACCCTACTGACACCCCTAGTTGTGATAGTAAACTTGCATAAACATAAATATGTCGATTGAGTTTCAAACTGTGATTTTAAATAAGTTTACCACATGGTGGTAAACTTACATAAACCTAGAAGATTTTCAATGATAAAGTTAAGAAAAAGTTGATGATGGGTTAAAGATGATTTACTGCATTTGAGCAAAATGTCAAGAATAACTAGTTTGAGCAATAGTTGAATATAGTAATATACACCAACCTATTATTATCAACCTTTGTCAAAGAGAAAATTTCTGAAATGAACACATAGGAAACAACTTTACGAAAATGGACCATGGAAAATCGTGTTACAGAAATCTACTAAGCGAGCAAAGTGAGGGGCGAGCACCTGTTTCTCGCTATGTCCATTGTCGTCTAGCATTTTCTTATTTTTTTGAAATAGACGAGAATAAGGGGGGAGCAAGGGAGACGAGAAACACTTTGTTCGCTAACTTCATTGTCTTTTTCTAGTTTTTCTGTAATAGACGAGAATAAGGGGCGAGCAAGGGAGACGAGAAACACTTTGCTCGCTAACTTCATTGTCCTTTTCTAGTTTTTCTGTGAATAATGGAGAATACGGGCGAGCAAGGGAGACGAGAAACACTTTGCTCGCTAACTTCATTGTCTTTTTCTGGTTTTTTGATATGTTGAGGGTTTTCTCGTCCCTTATTTGTGAAGCAAAAGCTATAGACTTTGTGTGGCAGAAGTAAAGTACTATCTCCAAAGTTGTACTAACAATGGTGGAAGAAGAATTACTGTGTAAATGGTGGATGAAGAATTACTGTGTAAAATGTTACAAATTTTAGAGGTCAAAACTTACCATGGCTAGAAATCTTACTAAGAGGGAGGTGTGTTCATAAACTTAGTCTTGCAAATTTGCTCTTCAAAGATACATGTAGCAAGTTACTTGACGAGTTATGTTGCGAAGTGCGTGAGAGTATGGCTTGCAAGATTGAAGGAAGAAGTGAAGCATTGATGTATGTTGGGAATGCAAAGTATGATGGTGAATATTAAGTTGCTATTATATAGCACAATATGATCACACGTTTAATGATATTGTATCAAACGTTGCATGAATTGTATAGATGGAAACCATGCATGCATTTTGATCATACATATACATTTGACTCATGCATGCAACGTCTAAGTATAACACGTATCATACAACTGGTTCTTTATTTAAAAAAAGACCCACTTGAATAATGCTCATTTTGTATCATATTAGGCTACTTGAGGCCAAGGAAAATATATTTTGTTAAGAAAAAGAAGTCATGTTTCTTTAAAATGAAAGAAAATGGCGAGCAAAAAGATAAGGGAGAGCAATTGAATTTGCTCGTGGCTTCATTTTTTGGCCGGCCCATAGTTGTCCACGTATTGGTTGGCGAGCAAAGCAAGATGGCGAGCAAAAGGAAATTCTCGCTATGTCGATTTTCGTAAGACCATGAAATAGTGTCGAGAATTGACATCTCGTTTGATATTTGATTGTTTTGGTAATTGATTTTTTTGTCAAACTTATTGAAAAATTGATATATAAGAGCAGTAGGTATGTTGCCCCTGAGTTATTCAATAACTTATTGTCACGTCAGCGCCACATCAGCTTTAACCTTTTAACAATAACTCACCAAAAAACACCTCTTACCTAAACTTACCTATAACTCACCTTAACTCACATTCACCTCAATTATTTTCAATTTCAACCCCAAACTTTAACAAATACTTCATTTAAAAATAACATAAACATTTATAAAACACAAATTACATTAACCATTATACTTAACGACAAATTACATTAACTACAATAATTAAACATAAAACATGTTAATTAAACTACGATAATTAAACATAAAACATCTAAATTAAAGAGTAAAATACATCGTTGGTCCCTAAACTTTCCACAAAGCATCGTCATGGCCCTTAACTTTTAAAATTCGTCGCCTAGCGTCCAAAAATATGGATTTTGAGGCCGAATGCGTCCCTTGACCAGAAATGGTAAGGTCAACGCTAGGTTTTGGTACAATTTTCAAGGGCAATATAGTCCAACCACATTTGCAACTAGGGTATGGTTAATATCTAACCCTACATTCAATTTTAGGGACCAACCGTGTTCTGATTTTGTTTTTAACTATGCAAATTGACCAAAACTTTTCAGATACGCTTTAATTACTTCGCGGGAACCAATAAACCCACAACTAATCGTTGATATTTTAGTAACTCCCGATGATGTATCATACCCATAGTTATTCCAAAAAGAAAAACCGAAAAAAAAATCCAACTAATGGCATACATGGAGCTTAGAAAGGCACAAGTGACGGATCAGATGGTAGAGTATGTGAAGGCAAAATATGGTTATAGTTAGTTAGAAAGTGATGAAATGTCTGATGAGATGTTTGAAGATTTATGCAGATTTGCCAAAGAAGAGGAAGTGATCAAAGGTATGTTACGTTTTCTATATTTGTTTCATTGACATACTGATTGGAAACTAGGATAGTAGTTATGGCTAAAATCATGTCCTTGTGTTTTTGTTGTATTTTCAGATACCAATTCTAAAGGAAAAGAGGTTGATGCTTCACATGCACAACCTGTTAACACCCTTGGTAATAAAAGTCCAAAACCAAGTAAAATGGATACGAATGTTGTACTCGGTCTTCTTGCTGCAAAGGTAAGCAGCAGCAATAAGAGGAAACATTGGTATGTGCGTCCCCCTAAGGACCTCAAGTGTCCCATCAAAAATTTCACTTGTTATTTTTAGTGGTTTATGTAATGAAAATGTAAATCTTTGGGATGATGAAGGCTAATGAAATAGTTGGATTTTACATGTTTGCTTTACTTGTTTACGGTATTTACTTTGTAATAGCATTAATAGTATATTGTTTATGGAATAACTTACTTTGACAATTAAAGTCAACATATACCCAAAAAAACAAAATAGTAACCAAACTGCATTGTTATAACATCTGAATTACAACATATCAGTTAAATTACACTAAAAATGAAAGACAAAATAACATTTATTGATGGTGTTTCACTTGGGTAATTGAGTAGCTGTTGATTAACTTGGGTAATTGACTAGCAGGTTCTTTAGTGGATGATTGACTTTGGTCATCACCACTGGCCACCTTAGCCCCAACTCTAGTAGAATGCTTAATAACTAAGCCAGTCACATACCCTTCAGGATCAGTAGTACTTGGTTTTTCCCCTGTTGCATCAGCTCTTGTAGTATACGATAGGGTTCCCCTTTTTTCAAGGCATGATGCACAAGTATAATACATGAAATCTTTGTAAGGGGGACGCCTTGCCATAAACATCAACCCAGCCCTGTTTTCCTTTTCAATCCAACAATCAATGCAGACCAATGGATGACCAGTTTGTGGATCCATCGTGAAAAGCAAATTGAATACATAAACATTTGAGAATAAGGTATTATATAATAGATAAAAAAAGGATAAAGGTTGCATGAGGTTGTTGAACAAGTAGGTAGGATTAAAGGCATGAGTAAATGCATACAATAAAGCCAAAAGACAACAAGTTTTTATTTTTTAATATTCTTGACTATTGCAAAGTACCAACAACACAAACTTAAACTTCAATTATATTCGGGGTGATCCCATGTCTGAGACTTGTTTGAGTCGTAACCGTCGTCGTAAGGATCAAAGCTCGCAAACCTGTCTGCATCTAACTGAGCTTCCAATCTGCTCAGCTCCCTCTCCTTGTTAAAGTTCCAGCCATCTTCATAAGCTGCAACATTTTCCTCAAAGCTTAGTAGAAAGTTCTCCAGATGAGCTTCCTGTTGTTGTGATAGTTCTTTGTACATTATCTCTTCTTCCAAAAGCAAGTGGAATGCTTCTTCGTCTAGGCTTAAGTGATCCTCATCTTCATCCAACCTTTTGTATTCTTCTTCTTGTAAAAAAATAGATTCAAGAATCTCTTGTTCCATAGCCTACCTTATCNAGTAGAAAGTTCTCCAGATGAGCTTCCTGTTGTTGTGATAGTTCTTTGTACATTATCTCTTCTTCCAAAAGCAAGTGGAATGCTTCTTCGTCTAGGCTTAAGTGATCCTCATCTTCATCCAACCTTTTGTATTCTTCTTCTTGTAAAAAAATAGATTCAAGAATCTCTTGTTCCATAGCCTACCTTATCTCCTCTTCATCCATCCACCGAAATAAATAACTTACTAGTAATATATGCATACATCATATCCAATGTAAACACAATAGATCATTAGTCAATCATAGGAAAAATGTTTGCATACCTGCTGCCTTCTCCCATCAACATGTCTTTTTTTTCCTCGTATGTTACTGTCCTTTTGGGGTTGTGGAAACTGTTCCTTGTGACACCTTCTCTTATTATGTCCCTTCTCTTATTATGTCCAACGGCCTGACAATTAGAGCATTTGATCTGTTTTTGAGATCTAGATCTGCCCATTGATAAGCAATTTCAGGGGGGGGGGAATACTAGAGTACTTTTGAATTTGAATTTGGGGATAATAATGGTCAAAATACAACCCTACTTATAACACACGATAAGGGACGAAACATAGCAAATTTGTATGTTACCACTGTTTCATAAAGGACCAAACATATAACATCAATGTATCTGAATATGTGATTAAGCTATACAAGCAAAAAACAAGACAAAAACAAAGGTGGATTAGGCTAAACAGATCTTCATATCATGCGATAACATAGATCAAAAGTATATGATAGGTTGATACTAGATGATCAAGCAAAATATATAATTCATAAGTCCCAAAAGACAACAAACATTACACCCTAAATGTTTCACCATAAGTGATTACCAACAAAATCAAGTTTTCTTAAGAAAATCAATGAAATTGTAGAAGCCTCCATGACATAACGAAAGTACGGTATCCTTCAACTTCCGCCATAAACTCTTGAGTTTCTTTGGTCGCATGAACCAAATCTACATAACAATTTAGTAGTCCTTTTGCAAGTTTTAAATCATTGTCGTTCTCGCGTTGATAGTACAGAGCAATGCTATCAAACATTTCGTGGGAACCGGTGGCGGTTGCAAGTTTCTGTAGGCGTGGGAATTCTGTCATTTTAGTGGTGTTTTACATTATGGAATTTACTTAATTGTGTGTGTTTGGTATGCAAAACCTTTGGGGTATGGGGCCTTAAATACTAACTGAACTGATGACGTTACAAATTCAGGGACCAAACTTGATATTACTATATCGTAAAGAGTAAAGTTAAATGGCGGAAAATTTAAGTATACATACGTCAACGTTGGTAAGGTTTGGGACCAAGGGCGAAATTAGACAAAAACTTGTCCAATACGCATATGTTTTGTGTTTGGGTTACGCCCCAATAAACCCGACCCAATGACCTGACCAACATAACCCTAAAAAGTTTCATAATAACCCAATACATACAAAAATCAGTCATTCCACATTGTGAGAAACACCGTTGAGGCAAGTTAAAGGAAAATGGAAAGGAACATATTTGTGACAACATTTAAATGTACAGAACCAGAAGACGAAGGAGAAGTCTTGTTCCGGATTCACACAAATGGGAGATTTGAATATACCCCACTCAGTTATGAAGGCGGATCCATTATTATTGTTAGTGCATTTAGGTATGATAGGGGTATCTTTAGTTCAACCCTAGATAATCTATATATTATCAGAGATTAAGGATCCAAAATGGGCGGTGTTTTTCTGTCATCCAAATAAATCGCTAGAAAATGGTTTGCACTTGATTTATAGGGACCAGGATGTCGTTAAGCTATATGAGTTTGCGGAAACATATGAGTCAGTTGATATCTTTGTTATACATAGGCCCCAGATGTTAGCAGAATTTTGCTTGAAAAACATTGGTTTTGAGGTTGTGGGTTGGTTAGAAGAAGATGCTAACTTTAGAATGTCAAGTGGGAGACCTTTTATGACTCGCCGTAAATGGAAGGGTATAGATGAGAAAAAATTGCAGGTTGGTGTTGTTATCAAAGACGAAAAAAATGTTATCCATGACAAAAGCATAAACAATAAGGGAAAGGGTAAGCTGATTCTGGAAGAGGACGTTTTGCAAGCGGTAAAGGGCGAGGAAGTTGTAAAAACTTATAAGCGGGGTTTTGATTGCAACGGGAAGGCTATAATGGTTTAAATTCCTTGTTTTGATGGTGAAAACATTGCTGATGGTGCTGGTGATTGTGATGATACGCATAGTGGTCCTAATAAACGTTTTAAAACCAGTGAAAAGATTACCAATCAGGTACTGGCCCTTTGTGCAAAAAAGCCATCCTAAGTAAGGTTTGAGTGACAGGATGAATGTTTTTGTATGTTGATAATCCAATTCCAGTATGTACATCGTTACAAGGTGCATCAGGTGAAGGTTGTGGAGTGGATGCTGCATCGTCTTCTCCAATTTCGTGTTAATTATCAGTAGAACCTTGTATTAGACAATGTTTTAACTAATTTTCTTGTTGTATCAGACTTTGTTGGCCACTTGACTACTATAAGTCAAAGTATCCAACTGCTAAATGCTAAAAACTCAATGTCTTAACTCATTCTCATGTTCTAATACATTGTTTGTCCAATACATTATATTTCATGGCTGTACATATTAGATATTCGTTGACATATAAAAAGTCAAACTAACCAAATGCTAAATGTGATGGTATACGCACCACAATCGATCACACCTTTGTATCACCAAAACTAAACCCAGTGGCCACTTACCATTTGATTAACCTATGTTCAAACCATACCCAGTAATTGTACAAGGTTACATCAGATACAAATGCATATGCTTTACATATTTTAACATGTAACTCCAATATGTTAATGCTATTCCAAACACCCACTATAGTTAAAAGGGCAAATCATTTAATTATTTCGACATCTAATAATCAAACTGCCAAATTGACGTGTAACAGTGAAATTAAAGAATTAACAATAACATGCAAATTATTGATTGCGAAACACTATCATTTATTCAAAACCCAGATTTTTATTGATTTATCTCATGTTGACAACCATTACAAACTTCACTACCATCTAAACATACACCTAGCTTGACCCACAACTTTCCCTATCAGCATTTTCCTTCATTTCCTTCAGATATTTAACCGGAACTTCAAGTTTTGTAATCCTTGTTTCCAAATCATCAAACTTTGGTAACCCATTGTCGCCAGCCTCTTCCGTCTTCTTAGCGGACAAACGGTGTTCCTTGGAGCAATCCTCTTTCCTCAACCCACTGTACAAAGCCTTCTCCTTATCGTTTTTTGCCATTCTTAGTTAGTTTGATTGAATGTATGTGTGTTGGGTTCTTTAAAGATTTTATTGAATTTAATAGAATATCAACGGTTAGTTGTGGGTTTATTGGTTCCCGCGAAGTAATTAAAGCGTATCTGAAAAGTTTTGGTCAATTTGCATAGTTAAAAATAAAATCAGAACACGGTTGGTCCCTGAAATTAAATGTAGGGTTAGATATTAACCATACCCTAGTAGCAAATGTGGTTGGACTATATTGCCCATGAAAATTGTACCAATACTTAGCGTTGACCTCACCATTTCTGGTCAAGGGACGCATTCGCCCTCAAAATCCATAGTTTTGGACGCCAGACGACGAATTTTAAAAGTTAAGGGCCATGACGATGCTTTGTGGAAAGTTTAGGGACCAACGATGTATTTTACTCTAAATTAAACTACGATACTTAAACATAAAGCATCTAAATTAAACTACGATACTTAAACATAAACTACGATTAAACTAAACTACGAATCAAGAAAACGAATCATCCGACACATAGCCCTCGTGACTCGAATAGGAGGCACTCAAATCATCCTCACTCGATGGCACACGGGGTAATCCTATTCCCCATCGCCATTTTGCTCGACGGTTTCTCCGATCCTGTTTAGCTCTTGCATACGCCTCACGAGCTCTTGCCACACGTTCTTCCTCTGCTTGAACCTGTAACAGCTCTTGCATATCTTGCTCAAACAGTTCTTCATCAGTCAACGCACGTGCATTTGGTTGGTTTTGTGTTGGAAAGTTTGCCGGTGGATTGTATTGGGGTGGATTGTTTGCCGGTGGATTAAGAAATTCTGGTAGAGTGTTCTGTGGTGGATTGTCATATTGGAAGACGGGAAACAGATCTTGTGGTGGATTGTTTTGTGGTTGATTGTCGTATGGGAATACAGGGAAAAGATCTTTGGGTGGGGTGTTGTAAACTGACTCGTTATCTGGTGAATCGTTGTGAGACATTGTTTTGAAATAATTGTTTGTGAATTATGTATTTGTAAGTGAATAGTGATAACCTGGGGATGGCTATTTATAGGGGCGTTGTTTGGATTTGAAATTTGAATTTATCCCGACTTATATTATCCACATGTTTTTTTTAATATAAAACTTAACGTTTATGTACACGTTTTTTTAATTTGAATTTAAAAGTTTAAAAGATCCCGCTCGGTTTTCAAATTTTGAATTTTGAATTTTGAAAAAAATCCCGCTTGGTTTTCAAATTTGAATTATGATTTTCAAATTTCAAAATTCTAGTATCCCCTATAAATAACACACCATACAATACTATTCTTCACACACTTCTAAAGCATTTTACAATGAATAATCGTTGGTCAATAGAAGAAGAACAATTGCTAGCTGAAGTTTGAATTATGGTATCCAAAGACAATGTCAATTGGTACCTCAACTCTTTTTGGCACAGGGTTGTTGAAAGGTTTAACGATCAATCTGATGGTGTGGTTCGTAACAAAAATATGATCACGGGTAAATGGAAAAGACTCAGCAGCGAATCTAAAAAATTCAACGTTATTTACAATCAGTTGCAGCTTCAACACGGGGTCTCTGACAGTGAACGTCTCAATATTGCAAAGACCATTTTCCAACAACGCAATGGGAGAACCTTCCAATACGTTCATGTGTGGGAGGTTTTGAGAAACAACTACACATGGAATCGTTGAAATGGTTAATGGTGTTGTGNAAAATTCAACGTTATTTACAATCAGTTGCAGCTTCAACACGGGGTCTCTGACAGTGAACGTCTCAATATTGCAAAGACCATTTTCCAACAACGCAATGGGAGAACCTTCCAATACGTTCATGTGTGGGAGGTTTTGAGAAACAACTACACATGGAATCGTTGAAATGGTTAATGGTGTTGTGTGATTTGTATCTCGTATCGTGTTTATTTATTTATGTATCGTGTTTATTTATATTCCGTATCGTTTTTATCATTTTCCCTATGTTGTACCGCCTAACGGCTAGTTTGAATCTCAATAAAATGATTAACGGCTAGTTTCCGTTATATTATCCCGCCTTCTGTCTGAATTTTGAATTTAAAATGTATCTCGCCTTCTGTTTGAATTTTGAATTTAAAATTTATCCCGCCTTCAATAAACCCCCATTAATACCATACCATACCATTCATTTTTTTCATATCCTTCAATTCTACATAATTTTACAATGAATAATCGTTGGTCAATGGAAGAAGAAAGCTTGCTAGCTAACGTATGGCTTGAAGTTCACGAATCTAGAGACCTTGTGAATGAATGTTCTTTTTGGAACGACGTTACACAAAAGTTCAATGATCAGACTGATGGTGGGCACCGTAATAAAAATAGTATTCCGGCTCAATGGAATAGAATCAACCTTGAATGTCGTAGATATAATGCTATCTACAAAGAGTTGTTGCGTACAAGTCAAGACCCTTGTCGTCTCAACAATGCAAACCGAATCTATCATGAACGACATGGTGGGAGAGGGTTAAAATATCAACATGTGTGGTTCATTCTGAGAAACACGTGGGCATGGGACAGAGACGATGAGTAATGGTGTTTTATGTTAAGTATTTCCGTATCGTGTCTTTCTGTTTTCGGTATCGTGTGTTTCTGTTTTACGTATCGTGTCTTTGTGTTTTCCGTATCGTGTTTATTTGTTTCCTGTATCGTTTGTAACTTGGTGTAATGTTGCTTTAACTTTGAAATTGAATAAAAGGATTGTGAATCTGCTAGTGTAAACCGAAGACTAAAGATATCTCCTTTCTTTCTTTACTGAAAAATACAAATCACAAGCTAGACTTTTGTAAGGGGGTCAAAATGATTTTTTTTTTTTTTTTTTTTAACGCGGCGTCATTCCTTCAACGCTGCACGTTAACGTGCCAATAACGTCGGGCACCGGTACCTTAACGCACCCAATAACGCCGGAAAATTAAGGAATAACGTGGGTTCACGTTAAGGTACCCAATGCTCTAAGAGGAACGAGGTTTTTTGTACCTCGCTCCGCTGCAGGTACAACCTTAAAGGATTATTATAAAAATCGCAAGTACGACATGAGTGTTTTTTATAATTTTTAGAGACTACTTTTTCAACATAAATAAACTAAAAGGACATGTGTGTAATTTTGTTCTTACAAGAAAATTCTTAGATTTAAAACAGAGAATATTTTCATAATCGTATGTTAACATCTTGGATCTTTTTGCAAATTTTTAAAGACTTTTTTCGCAAATCATATAAAATGCAAGGACCATTTTCACAAGAAACCGCAAGGACCAGTTTTACTTTTTTTCTAGGAACGCCAAGGGACTTTTTTTTTTTTTTTTTTTTTTTTTTTTTTTTTTTTTTTTTTTTTTTTTTTTTTTTTCTTTTTCTTTTTGCATTTTTCAAGAACTATTTTGTCAAAGAAAATGAAACACAGAGACCGTTTTTGTCAAACATAAAAACAATGACTGTTTTGCCATTTTTCAAGAATTTTGCTATTCAGTAAACAATACAGTAACATTTTCTGAAAATTATTAATATTATAAATAAAAAGGATAGGTCAATGTCGTGTTGAAAATCTTTTATGCAATTTGAAAGAAAATCTACTCCGTAAAAAATCATAGTATTAATTTATATTTTTATTTTGAACAAAATCCTGGTACTATTTCACAAGCTTAAAAGTAAGTATAAACAAAAAGGTTATGTTATTATGACTCCCATTATGATGTGACAATAGAAGATTTTAGTCAAAATGTACAAACCATGATCCACACCGTATAAACCCGCAATGCATAGAGCCCATGAACAAGGCCGTCCTATTGATTTGGGTGACCCGGTACGAAACTACGAATGAGGCCTTTTAAGTCATTAAAATCTTAACGATTATAGAAAATTCAAAACATAATATACCTAAACATGTATAAATATAAATTGATATATATTAAATCGGAGGCCCCTCACATAATAATTAAAAAGGGCTGTAAAAATTTAGGTTAGACAACCATAAATATTAATAGACATATACTAAATCGGATACCCCTTTACAAACAGAGTCTCCGTCGGTAGGACTTGGGAGGCGAGGGAATCTATTAATTCGTGAAGCAATACACGTGTGTATAAATTCATCCATGTGAACCCCCTCCTTAGACTTCAATTTCTAACGATATTAACTATTCATTTACATAACTTACCCCTTATCTCTATCCCAATATACGAAAACTCACCTTATACTTATATCCCAGCTCTACTACACTCCTTTCATTTTATTTTATAGAGTTAACACACACAAAAATCGTTTACTTTTATGTTTCCCTATTGTTGTGTCGGTGTATTATTTTTACGACTTTCTAATTAAATTTTGCTAACAAATTTAGCAAATTTACTATCTAAATTATTATACTTTTGCAATTCTTTTTATCAAATTACTGCAAGTTTTGTAAATGAAACTATTCTGATCATTTTAATAAACGAATATCTAGTATCAACTGGTTACTTTTTCAAAAATGTCAAAATCATATGTCTTGTAAATTTAAAATGTCATTTCTAACTCATGTTATATTTTTAACAAGTTATATATAATTAAGTTAATGAGCAGTTTCAAAAATGTCGAAAGACACACAAATAGTTAACAAACTCGAATGCAAAAAATCTTACAATACAATAAAAACCTTTAAATGTGCCAACCTTCATTTCATAAAGTTGATTTTTCATGCAAGTCAAAAACTCCAACCGAGAAAAAACCATACGTGGCCACTAATCCACATGCATTGTCACCAACACTTTCCCAAAACCCACAAAGTGAAAATACTAAAGTCACCCAAAATAAATACAACCATCGTATCCGTAATGCTAAATATTAAACTCACTCAAAATAAATACGACCATCGTATATTCGTATCCGTAATGCTAAATAAATGACTTTAACCAAAACTCCATAATAGTAGTAGTCCTTTTATGATGTTGATGCATAATCTGGCGCGGGTCGATTCAACGACTCTCCTTGGGCCGTTAGTCGTCTTCTCGAGCCCTATTAGACCTGTCAACAACGAAAACCCGTTAGGAGTGGACCCGAGGCCGTAGCCCCGGGATCCACCTCCGACNCAGTGATGTGAGAGCACAAAACTTATCGTAGTGTCCCACGGATGGCGCCACTTGTTGATGCATAATCTGGCGCGGGTCGATTCAACGACTCTCCTTGGGCCGTTAGTCGTCTTCTCGAGCCCTATTAGACCTGTCAACAACGAAAACCCGTTAGGAGTGGACCCGAGGCCGTAGCCCCGGGATCCACCTCCGACGGTCAAGTTAGTATAGATGCGTTGTAGCATATGAGAGCTAAGTTTAGGATAACCTGTTGTAATCTGTTGAATAAAGGGATCCCATCCATGTATTTATAGGCATGGATTAGGGTTAGATGTAGAGTGGGCCGCTGTCTACGCGGGCCTGGCCCATGTAGGGCGCGGGCCAGACTATACGTCTACATATGACCTTTATGTACTTGCCATCCTTCCATTTTCTTCACTAAAACTTTATAACCAAACTTTTTTTTCTTCTAAAAAAAGTTGACATTATGGAGAATGGGAAACAGGACCAGCCACTTCTCACCACCGGTGACAGTGTGGTGAAAATAAATGGGGTTAGAGATTTCTGCAAGGAGTTTTATATGGAGTCTAAAAAGCTGTGGTATCTTGCTGGACCAGCCATTTTTACGTCACTTTGTCAGTATACAATCGGTGCAACTACACAATTGTTTGCTGGACAGCTTGGGACTATCGAACTTGCTGCTGTCTCGGTTGAGAATTCTGTCATTGCTGCCTTCTCTTACTCCATCTTGGTATGTATTAATGTATTATAATTACCCTAGTTCGCAGTGTATAGATGTTTTGTACATATCACCTATAGCTAAATATGTGAAATTATTAATTAGACATTCTTTGCACCTACAAAATTGTAAGAAACCAAATGTTTTGAAGTAAAAGCAACTTTATATTTTTGGAGTGTGTCAATGGAAGTACGTCATATATGTGTTGAGTTTATAGAATTCGTTTGCAGTTTTTTTTTTTTTTGAATTCCATATGTACCCCACTTAATCACCGTAATTTCATATTTACCCAATTTTTTTTTTTAAACATAAAAAATATACGTGGACTTTAGCAACAAAATCACCAATAATTTAGGTACAGATGGAGTACTTTAGGAAATTTTCTCGGGTACATTAGATTAGACCAGCCAACAAATTGATTTCTTGATAACCCTTTTAATGTTCTCCAAACCTTTAGAAAATGATTGGTTTTGTATAGTAAGTTGGTATATACGGAAAAATAGTAAGTTGGTATATACTGAAAAAGTCGTTGAAGTTTATTTGTCTAATTTAAAGAACCATCTCATTTTATACAGATTTCAGTAGGACTAGAACTAGTTTAGGAATTAAAGCTACTTCAGAAGATAGGTTTTTTTTTTTTTTTTTTTTTTGGTCCTGCATAAATAGTTACAACCGGCGTTTTAGACTTTTAGTCATATCGGAATTTTTGAAAAAGTAAATATTACTGGTTCATTTACCACGGATACATTAAATTGTGGGTTACATTGTCACATGGCTGGCAATTTACTTTTTTTTTTTTTTTTTTTTTTTCTTCGAAAAGCAATAGCATATATAAACTACAGAGTTGTTTCTTGATTCTTGATATATAGACGGTAGTTGTTTCTTGGGCTGTCCAAATTATAATTTGTTCATTGTAGTGCATTTCGAGAAAAAAAAAATCGTAGTTCATTTGTCATAAATTAAATCGTGCAAGTCATTGTATATATAGTTTGGGATGGGAAGTGCATTAGAGACACTATGCGGACAAGCTTACGGTGCAGGCAATATCAAAATGCTCGGTATCTACCTACAAAGATCATGGATTGTTCTACACACCACAGCCTTAGCCTTAACATTCACCTACATATTCGGTGCCTCAATCCTCCGTATGCTTGGCCAGACACCCGCCATAGCCACAGCAGCCGGTGCCTTTGCGATTTGGATGATACCACAGCTATTTGCGTATGCAACTGTAGTCCCAATAGCCAAATTTTTACAAGCACAAAGTAACATAATGCCTATGGCATATATTGCTATAGTGGCCGTTGTAAGTCATGTGTTTTTGAGCTGGTTGCTCATGTTGAAGCTAGGGTGTGGTCTAGCCGGTGCGGCTGTGGTTCTTGATGGGTCATGGTGGTTCATAACATTGGCTCAGATTACGTATGTTTTGTGGGGTTCATGTGGTGAAGCGTGGGCTGGATTTTCGTGGAAAGCCTTTAGTAATTTGATGGGGTTCCTTCATATTTCTTTTACTACGGCGTTATTGTTTTGGTAAGATTCTATCAAGCTATTTAAGTGCCGTTTACTCTAAAATAACTATAAGCGGATAACCACTTAACTAATCAAGCATAGACACCCTCTTGTTGCTTTTGTAAATTCTAATATTGGTTACCTTACTGTCGTAATATTTAATGACAGAATTACCCCTATGTTCGATTTATCTATTTAGTTGCAATTTCATCTTAAATACAAAGTTTATGTCCTAGAACCAAGGTTATAAATAGCATGAAGCGCTGCGTAGCGGCATAGCTAAGCCTCAAGCTTTAGCGTGATGCGTTGCGTCATAGCGTTTTTAAGGCGTGATTCAAAGCGGCAAAAATATTTATAGAGTTGTCAATATTAGTTAGCTAATACGCTTAAAACTCAGTTATGGATTTACTAAGCCCGAATAAATACTTGTAAATAAGCTCAAGTCCAATAAATTTCTTTAAAAAAATTAAAAAAAAATAATAAAATCTTAAAAGCTTCAAAAAATGGCGCCACGCCTTGCGCTATAGCACGCTTTATCCCGCCTTATCACGCTTTGTTGCACGCTATGCCTAGAGATGACGCCTTGACCTGTTTCGTAACGTGGAGGCCACGCCTCACGCTATGGCGCCGCTATAGCGGCGCTATAGCGCGCTATTTAGAACCCTGCCTAGAACTCATTGATGTTTTGCAGCTTGGATACAGCGTACTTCATGTGGTTGGTTCTCTTTGCCGGGTACTTCGAGAATCCAGAAGCCTCGGTCGATGCATTATCGGTGTGGTAATGGTTTATCTACCTCTCTAGTTTATATCTTTCGTTTATATTTGGTGACCCGAAACTGAACAGTGATTTCTGTTGGAAAATTGGTTGGGAAAATTAACTTTTGGCCAACTTTGGACACAATTATTTATATGTATGTATCATATATATAAGTAATAGTTTGTAGTTTTGCGTTCTCCTCGAAGAGAGCTTCGCAATAAGCCTTTATGAGTCCAAAATAGAGTTGATGTGAATGAGATATCGGGTCTCAAAGTTAGTCATTCGGTACCATGACTAAAGTGGAATGATAGTTTACTTTCTATCCCACATCGGTAGGAGGAGTAAACTAGGGTGGAGTCTATTGTGTATATATAGACGCCCTAATTCCATAGGTTTTGACACATCAAATCAATAAGTATTATTGATTTCCATCATAAGGAATATGCATCTCTTAAGATGAAATTCCTGGCAGTTTAGTTAAGTCCGACAGTACAACTTACTGTTTTGGCTGTTGTACCCTGGGAAACAGACGGCGAATCTGTTTTAAGGGAAGCGTGTCAAAAAGGTGCCTCGGCTTTTAGTGCTTCTTTGTTGATCTTTATTTGGTGATCAAGTAAGTCTTTTGACTATTTTATTATTTTATTTAATTATCGTTTATTTGTCTACATTCTGTTTGTAATTATTTTTCTGTTATTTATTTACTGTTAATTTTAGTTATCGTAATTTGAATTTTATTAATAAAAGTGTAACCGTTTCCCTACAGTCTTAAAACAGATTCTGTGTAACAGAATTAAAACACTTTTATTAAAATCGGATTGATTTAATTAACAGGTTTTATACAAACTGTTTTTCTGCTGAAACCAAGATTGTTTTCTTTGAAAACCAGTTTTATAACTAAACAGAATTTTAATTAACAGATTTGGTATAACAGATGTATAAACGATTTTAAAATTGTTTATTGAATCAGTTTATATTGAAACCATGATGAGTTTCTTTTTCAAACTGATTTCTTTTAGTTTGTTTATTACATATGTTATTGTTTAATCTGGATTTATTGAAACCAATTTTGTGTTTCTTTGAATCATATTTGGTACAAGTTTATATAAACCATGTCGAGTTTATTAGATACCATATTGTTCTAACAGTTGTTGTGTTTTAATATTCACAAATGAACTGATGGTAACATAGTAACCCTAGTGAAATCTTGTGAATGTTATTGGTGCGCCGATTACTAACATGGTTTCAAATCATGATGAAATAAGATTCATTGAAACCAAGTGGAGTTTCTTTGAAACAAATCTCATAAAATACAAGTTGTTATTTTATTAGATTACTAAAACGTGTTCATTGAAACCAAAATGAGTTTGCTTGAAATAAAATCTGATAAATATACAAGCTGTTATCATATATCAGATTATTTACAATATTTCTACCAAATTGGTAGAAAAGTTTGTTAACTTGTTTAGGTTATTTAAACCAGGTTGAGTTTAATTATAAACTAAATAAAGTTCTTGAGTCTTTATGGAATATATTTAGAAACCTTGTTGAGTTTCTTTAGAAGAGTGAATCTATTTTGAAACCTTGTCGAGTTTCATTGTAGAATTTAGACCATGTGATACTGATCTATTAAGATATTCTTAAAGAAGATTGACAAAATCATATTACAAATTTGTTTTTATGTTTAAAAACATTATGTAATATGCGATATTGTTTAATTGTTTCAATCGAAAGACTTCTTTAAAAAGCGGTTTTGTATAATGGATCTTACAAAACAGTAGTGTTTCAAACAAAATTCGATGTAATCATTTTGTTAAGAAACACTTTGTGATATAGCAAGTTGTTAATTATTCCAAATTTATTTTAGACTAATAACGGAATCTCGTATTAACATAATGTTTGGAATGTCACAAGTGACATCTAAAGGATCTGCTCCCGAACTTGATGAAAGGGAGACCGATACTCGAGTTATGTGTATGGTAGATGCTTTAAAGCATTCAGATTTTATATGCCATAACTATGGGTTAAATGGCCTGANTTTAAGCCATGGCATGTGGGGGAAAGCGATTCTATCGGCTACTTATCTTTTAGATAAGATCCCTTGTAAGGAAAAGATGATAGTTCTATGAATTATGGATGGTAAGAAAACCATCCTATAAGTACTTACGAATGTGGGGGGTGTTTATCTGTACCGACACCCAAGATTCAAAATATTGGATCTAAAACTGTGGATAGCATATTTTGTGAGATGCTCATTACAGTAGTGTTTATCATTTATTTGGATACGATTCAGAAAATCTGAATAAATACAAAGATATGATAATGGAATCAAGGAAAACTTTCATTATTTGAAATTGTGTTTTCTTATTTATCCGAGGAAAATGGATGTTCATCTAGACTAGATGATACAGTTGTACATGATGAGAGGCAACTAAATGATGATGCCTTTCATGATGAGAGACATCAAGATGATAAGGTTGTTCTGATAAGAGACAACAAGAGATTGATTATGATCTCCATGATGTGAGACAAGATCAACCTGGAAGAATAAGTTAAACTAAAAAGAAGCAAACGGGCAAGAAACGGGAAATCGTTTGGACTTAGTTTTGTTTCTTTTATGGTTGAAAATAAACCTACTTCTTACAAAGAAACGGTAACTTCCTCAAGATGGCCTCAATGGAAAGAAGCCATCATATGTGAAATAGATTCTATTTTACAAAAAGGTTACATTAGCTCCTGGTTTTACCTCCTGGCGGTAAACCGCTAGGCTACAAATGGTTTATAACTAACAACCACAAAGGTCGTCGGTGAAACCATTGAAAAGGTATCAAGCAATATAAGTAATTAAAGAGTTTGGACAAAAGAAGGTCTAGCTAACTTTGATACATATTCGTGAGTTACTCGAATAACCTATATTAGGATGCTACTTGCTATTGCCGTTTTAAGAAATTTGGAAGTTTACCAAAATGTATGTGAGAATGGCATTTCTAAACAGGTATTTAGAAGAAGAAATCTACATGAACCATCCTGAGGGTTTCATGGCTCCAAGACAAGAGAGCAAAGTTTGTAGGCTTGTGGCTCCAAGACAAGAGAGCAAAGTTTGTAGGCTTGTTAAGTCACTATACGGCTTAGGAAAAGCTCCCAAACAATGACATACAAATTTTCTATCACGTCATGTTTCAGAACGTAGATACAAAATAAATGGATGTATGTGAAGGAAAAAAATTCACTTGTATATATGTAATCGTGTGTTTATACATAGATGGTATACTTATTACTCGAGGTGATAACAAAATGAACAAATCCACTAATGAAATGTTGGAGTCAAGATTTGACATGAACCACATTGGTTGTTCGATATGGTTCTTGGAACTAAGATCATATGAAACCAGATGGATTTGTTTTGAAGTCAAAAAAACTAAAAGGACAATATTCTTGAGAGGTTCAATGTGGGGGATTCCGGCCTAGCTAGAACTCTAATGACATCTTTTTAAATCTATTTATAATAGAGGTAGAGGTGTTGCCCATTTTGAATACTCAAAGAATATTGGGCGTCGTATGTGTCTAATGACATGTGTGAACCTGATTTATCAGTTATAATCAAGTTAAGTAAATATACCAGTAATTCAAGTGATGACCACTTGAATAGTATTACACGAGTACTATGATACTTATGGTATTGCATTTTGGAAGAAATCCAACTGCTATCTAATGATAGAGTAATGCAAATATGGATTCTTACATAATGAATATAGATCCACTAGAGCGGATGTATTGACTGTACGTGTGAAGCTGTGTCTTAGAAATATGAAAAGGATTTCAAACAGACTTTTATAGCTAAATCTATGATGAAATTTAAATTTATCATTTGAGATAAATTTATAGAATATGCGGGATATCTACGTTAATTCGTATAGGACATACCAAGATGGCGTAAACCGGTAACGACCATCTATATAAAGTGTGATAGTCAATTGGAAATTGACAGAGCTCATATCACAATTTAAAACGGTAAGTCGAGACATATCCATCATAGACATTGATTGGTGCGACAACTACTCTCAACTAGAGTTATCATGATTGATTACGTAAATTCAATGGATAACATCGCGGATCCGCTTACGAAAGGCTTGAGCAGAGAGTTAGTTAGCAAGTCGTCTAAAGGAATGAGACTAAATCCCTTAAAGGAATGAGTTTATATAACGGAAAATCTAACCCAGTTGACTGGAGATCCCAAGATCTGGGTTCAATAGGACAACCTAATCATATAAATGTGGGGGAAGTCACGTCACTATGGGGGAGTTACTTAACATTGTAACTTCGTAGTCTATTCCTATAATAAATGTGACTTGTTGAGAGGTTAAACATATGGCTTTTATGATTCAAGATGAAATCATAAAGCATAATGATTCAAGATGAAACCACAAGCATGTGTTTTTAATGATTCGAGATGAAATCACCTATGTGAGAGAGAAGTGGGGTCGCTTCGAAGGGAATTGTGGGGGGCGCAAATCCTAAGAGCTCTTGCAGAACCAGGAAAATATTTAGGACCATAATGAACATGACTATGAGGACTTAACAATGTTAGGGAGAGTCTTGTGTGAGTGTGTATTGTCGTCTACGTAAACAGATGTTGAGTTCAAGGACATCGCGTTTACTCAGATCTAGGAGACTAAGTGCATCTCACAAGGGAAGGTTCAAAGGGTCACACCTACCTATCCTTTGCAAGATTCAACTATTGGAATTTCATCGTAATTTTGTATTATGACCGATCTTCATTCATGTGGGGATTGTTGGAAAATTGCTTGGGAAAATTGACTTTTGGCCAACTTTGGACACAATTATTTATATGTATGTATCATATATATAAGTAATAGTTTGTAGGTTTGCGTTCTCCTCGAAGAAAGCTTCGCAATAAGCCTTTATCTGTCCAAAATAGAGTTGATGTGAATGAGATATCGGGTCTCAAAGTTAGTCATTCGGTACCATGACTAAAGTGGAATAATAGTTTACTTTCTATCCCACATCGGTAGGAGGAGTAAACTAGGGTGGAGTCTATTGTGTATATATAGACGCCCTAATTCCATAGGTTTTGACACATCAAATCAATAAGTAATATGCATCTCTTAAGATGAAATTCCTGGCAGTTTAGTTAAGTCCGACAGTACAACTTACTGTTTTGGCTGTTGTACCCTGGGAAACAGACGGCGAATCTGTTTTAAGGGAAGCGTGTCAAACACGTGCCTCGGCTTTTAGTGCTTCTTTGTTGATCTCTATTTGGTGATCAAGTAAGTCTTTTGACTATTTTATTATTTTATTTAATTATCGTGTATTTGTCTACATTCTGTTTGTAATTATTTTTTTGTTATTTATTTACTGTTAATTTTAGTTATCGTAATTTGGATTTTATTAATAAAAGTGTAACCGTTTCCCTACAATTCCTTGATTATATACATCTCAAATCGACCAACTTTCACCTAATGTTTTCAATTATCATCTTGATCCAGTCACCTAATTAGTAATTAAGCACGTTTGACATTGGTACTTGCATTGCAGTCTCAACATATTAGGATGGGTGGGCACTGTCTCATTGGGACTCAATGTAGCCATAAGGTTTGCACTTAACCCCATTCAAACAATTATTCTTATAACTTTGACTTCAGGACAACATTCCTAACATGCTTGATTATCATAATTGTCTTTATATAGCGTAAGGGTATCAAATGAACTTGGATACGGAAGGCCAAGGGCCGCAAGGTTCTCTGTAATAGTCGTGGTCTTAACTTCACTTCTAATTGGACTACTTTCCACAACGGTTCTTCTAGTGTACAAGAAACAATACCCGGTGTATTTTACCAGCAGTCCGGAAGTAATGCAACTAGTAGAAGAACTCACGTTGGTGCTCGGAATCAGTATCATAATCAAAAGTGCTCAATATGTTCTTTTTGGTTCGTCACTCAGATCCCAAATTTTGATAATAACTATTAGTGACGGGTTTCATAATTATAGATGTTGATTAGTTGCTCTATATTGTAGGCGTGGCAATTGGAGCAGGGTGGCAAACCGTGGTTGCTTATATGAACATCGGGTCATATTTTATTGTGGGCATACCATTGGGTCTTTTGCTAGGGTTTAAATACGATATGGGTGTCAAGGTATGTCTTTTTTATGATATTAGCAAGTTCGTATTCATCCAAATATTATAAATTACTCTATGCTAATTAATCATTGATTTGTTTTCTATGATACTCAGGGAATATGGTATGGAATGGTTTCGGGAATGTGTACACAATGTTTCTTGCTTCTTATAATGCTTTCCCGAACAAATTGGAATGACGAGGTACAAAGCAATTAAGCAAGCTTTATGCTCTCACATTTCTAATATGAGAATACGAATATACCGTAAATATTGAATGAAAGCTTTGGTCTCACTATAAAATGCAGGCGAACGCTGCTGAAGACAGAATCAAAACATTGGGGAGGTGACATCCGAGGTAAAGAAGAAGAAGAAAGAATAGTCTACTGATGACGGAACCATGATGCATATATAAGAGTAATGTGAATATTTGAGTAGAACAATTACAGATATTAGCTTATAACTTATATTGTTCCGGTTAACTTCCGGAAAATATTTCATCTAGCAGAAAATCGGAATAACTAATTCTGGTTTAGAACTTAAAATTTATTTTATTATCTCTTGAGTATGCACGTGCATATCAAAGAATAATTACCGGTATAATTATCAACTCAGTTTGTGTGAAACGAGGTTTGGTTAACCGCACGTTATGGGTAGAACTAAAACCAGTGACGGAGACGGTAGGGGAGCCAAGGGGTGCTCGGCCCCCTCTAACAAGCCTAATCGATTTGCTATTTATTATATAAATTTTAAGTCTATGATCCAAATATAAGCAAGGGTTAATGACATATAATAGTAACGTACTTTTCCATTTGTGCCATTATCAGATATGAACTAAAAATATTACCACAATACCCATCGAGCTTTGCCATTTTTGTGCCGATATCAGCAACTTCGCCATTTTTACTTTCAAAATTCACGTCATGTGACACATGAACATGTCATGCCCCTTTTTTTGTACCGTTAGGTTCCATGTCAGCCCCTTATACACACCGTTAGGTCGTCTTCCCCAATCAAAACACATTTAACCCTAACACTAACATATACAACCTAACAGTGTGTATTAAGGGCTGACATGGAACCTAACGGTACAAAAAAAGGGGCATGACATGTACATGTGTCACATGACATGAATTTTGAAAGTAAAAATGGCGAAGTTGCTGATATCGGCACAAAAATAGCAAAGTTCGATGGGTATTGTGGTAATATTTTTAGTTCATATCTGATAATGGCACAAATGGAAAAGTACGTTACTATTATATGCCATTAGCCCTATAAGCAAATAACCCCTCCAACTATCAGAAAACATTTCATCTAGAAGAAAAACCGAATAACTAATTTTTGTTTAGAATTTAAAATTTACTTTATTATCTCTTGGGTATGCACATGCATATAAAAAATAATTACTGGTATAACTATCAATTAATTTTTATTAGATGATAGTTTAAGACCTAAAACCACAATTAGGTATTAAATTATCATCTAATAATTTTGTATTAAACGAGGTTTGGTTACCCGCGCGTTACGGGTAGGACGAAAACCAGAGACGAAGATAGTATGGGAGCCAAGGGGTGCTTAGCCCCTATAACAAGCCCAATCGATTTGCTATTTATTATATAAAATTTAAGCCTATGACCCAACTATAAGCACATAGCCTCTCCAGCTATAAGAAACATCTCATCTAGCAGAAAAACAGAATAACTAATTCTGGTTTAGAATTTAAAATTTATTTTATTATCTCTTGGGTATGCACATGCATATCAAATAATAATTACCGGTATAAGTATCAACTTAGTTTGTGTAAAACAAGGTTTGGTTACTAGCGCGTTACTAGTAGGGACTAAAACCAGAGACGGAGGCGGTATGGGAGCGAGGGGGCTCGGCCTCCTCACCAAGAGGGTGTTGTGCCGTTAAAGGCAATTTAAACAAAGCCTTTCTTCGCATTTTTCACAACAAAGAAGGCCAACCATAAAGTGTAGGATTCTTTATTTCACGGTTAACCAGATGATGCTCTAAACATAGATAAGTTGGTCGGGAACAACAACTGTTAGCATTTAAGAAATGTAAAAAAGAAGTGATGGTCATTCTCAATTAAGAACTTTGTAATGTGTCGTAGATGTTATAATATTTAAGTTAAATGGGCTCGTGGACTTGAGTAATCTAATTTGTTACTAGTTAATCAGGTAAGCTTAAGAATATTGTAAACCCAAGTCCATCAACTAAAGCCCATGATAAGGCCCGTGAAAAGCCTTATATCTTATGTATAAAAGACACCACACACCTCATTTGTGTGGTGTGCTTGAGTGTGTTTCTTAATAATATTCTCTCACCTTCTTTCTACTTTCTCTCTCTAGAAATACACATACTTCTCTCTTGCCACCAATCTTAGTGTTCTATATTATGTGATCAAGTTGGTATATCTGAGGTCCTACAACAACGTTTTTTGTAATGTTACACGTACGAACCTCATTTGTCTTCCTTTGCCGAAATTTTATTTATTGTAGTTATGTGTTTCAAAGACAAAGACTACAAGTAACACCACGATATTCTGCCGCAACATTGGAATGAGACAAAGTAACTTGTCGCTTAGCAGACCACGATAAAAGATTATCACAAACAAACACACAATACCTGACAGTAGACCTACGGGTAACAGGGCAAACATCCCAATCAGCATCAGTATAAGCAGTAAGCTAAGCAGTAGATGAGACATGAAGCTGAAGACCATGATCAACAATGCCATGAGCACGAAAGAGCAGCTCACGAGGATCATGTTTTTAAAGAAAAACCTGTTGCACATCATAATACAAATCTGGTCGCATAAAAGTAAGATACTGAAGAGCACCAGCACGGCTACAATATAAAGCAGAATCACTGACAGGTACTTCGTCAGAACCAAGCTTGGACTCAGTATCAACAGGGGTCTTTACAAGTTTGCATATGAGCTCGCTCAAGAATTTCCTCCGTAAATTTAGACATAACAAAAACATGTCGAAGCCGACCGCTGAGCAGAAATACCAAGGAAATAATTGACAGAGCCAAGATCGTTCATAGCAAACTCACTGTGAAGTAATGCAATTCATTTACGTATAACTTGAATATAATAAAGAAAATATCATCCATTTAAGAATACATTCACGTAATAGAGTTATCAATCTCACCAGTTTTAAAACCAATCAGATAAATTATGCTTATCAGATATAATAGTAAAGCTTTTAATCCAAGAAATAAGCTTAAGCAAATCCTCTATCAGCAGCACTTAGTGTAAAACACGGAGTGTAAAATGGTACTTAACTACTTGTACAACCTTCGAATAGTTACATTCTCTACAGAAATACAATCAAATTATTTATAAGATCATTATACAATAAACATGTGATGTGAACTCCGCCTTTACTTCCTCCTATTCCACCTAAAGGGGTAAAAGTCTTAGGTGGGACTCGAACTTGAGACCTCCCCTAGCCAAACCTCCCCTCCCCAAGCCTCTAAGGACTCTTGGTAGCCAACTGAGCTAGCCAAATTGGTTAACTTATAAGTATACTTGTATTTCATTGTATATTTGCGTAGAGAATATAACTATTCGAAGGTTGTATAAGTACTATTTTACATATTTATTATTTAGCGAGTTTTAAACCTTTGGTCTCACGTGAGAAAGCTAAAGACCTTATCACTAAGTCATTTGGTGATGGTTGTGATAGTAAACTTGCATAAACATAAATATGTCGGCTGAGTTTCAAACTTGTGATCTTAAATAAGTTTACCACATGATGGTAAACTTACATAAACCTAAAAGATTTTCAATGATAAAGTAAAGAAAAACTTGATGATGGGCTAAAGATGATTTACTGCATTTGAGCAAAATGTCAAGAACAACTAGTTTGAGCAATAGTTGAATATAGTAATATACAGCAACCTATTATTATCAACCTTTGTCAAACTTATTGAAAAATTGATATATAAGAGGAACGAGGTTTTTTGTACCACGCTCCGCTGCAGGTGCGGCTTTAAAGGATTATTATAATAACCTGCAAGTACGACATGAGTGTATTTTTATAATTTTAAAGACTATTTTTTCAACATAAATAAACTAAAGGGACACGTGTGTAATTTTTTTTTCTTACAAGAAAACTCTTAGATTTAAAACAGGGAATATTTTCATAATCGTATGTTAACATCATGGACCTTTTTGCAATTTTTCAAAGACTTTTTTCGCAAATCATATAAAATGCAAGGACCAGTTTTACTTTTTTCTAAGAATGTCAAGGACCTTTTTTATTTTTTACAGTATTTTTTACCGTTTTTGTCAAACATCAAAAAAACAAGGACTATTTTGTCATTTTTCAAGAATTTTACTGTTCGGTAAACAATACTGTAACATTTTTTGAAAAATATTAATATTACTAAAAATAAAAAGGATAGGTTAATATCATGTTGAAAATCTTTTCTGCATTGAAAGAACATACTCCGTTAAAAATCATAGTACTAATTTGTATTTTTATTTTGAACAAAAACATACGAAG
>LBNU01011866.1:0-20416 GCA_014162995.1 Artemisia annua | reverse complement strand
TGGTGGGACCATCGGGTGAGGTGTTGACCCACGTACCCAGTTGGTGTAGCTTCGACCCATTAGGCCTTGCTCGATGACCCGAGCTTTTGCTGGAATGAAGGTGAAGGAGCTCAAGAATGAAGACTAGCTATGTTCTCATGTTTGGCATTTTTTTCAAAGCCATTGTAACCGGAAAAGCGAACCATTGGAGAACTTGGCTGACACCTTGGCTGCACCCAGTTGCAACAACGCCTGGTCCTACGCCCCAACAAAACTTTGGTCCCCGAAAGTAAATGTAATGAAGGTTTGCTGGTTATAAAATGATATGTGAATGAATATATGATATTTTGCATTGGTTTTTTATCGTATATTCGGTCACTAAAGTGATTTTATCATTGGTTGAAACAGCAGAGCTCAGTGTCTCTCTTAGATGGTCTCTGGAAAAGAAACTAGGAGTAAAACACCTGGCTCTTCTAGTTATAACAACTGAAAAAATACATAATGAATCGCACAATAGAGAAACCACGCATTTTGTGTGCTTTATCAGTCACTCTATTTTATTGAAAAGACGCAACTTTTCAGTTTACATGTATACGAATGAGAACCTCATAGTATACAGTTTGTCCAATGTTTCTCTCTAAAATCATATATGGACATGATTTACATCAGCAATATATATGAACAGTGCTAATATGGACAAAGGGAATACTAAATGTCGTGAACATTTCTCTATCGGGTATGTAACCATTCGTTATGGCCCCGTCTTGCGGGTGTGTCATTTACACTTCACTTCAATACACGAAGCCCTAAAAGGGTATATCAAGAGAAAACTGGTCTAGCTTTTAGGATTACTCAGCTGCACAAGGAGCTGCTCTTGCTTTGGCTACAGATTGTTGGTAAAGTTCTTCAGGACCTTGTGCATTAGTTCTTCCCAACCTTCACTATCACTCAAGTAATGTTTGAAGGCACGTCAAAAGCACCATTAAATCTTTGCACATTTTCATTAAAGCAACATTCTTATACCAAAATGCCTAAGCAATTGACGGAGAACAGTATAATGACGAAAACAAGGTAAGTGGAAATTTCTGCCCATTTGTAATTAAATGGGTCGATCCAGGTTATTTTATTATTGGGTTAAATGAAAAAAATAAATAAATAAATAAATTAAAAAAAAATAAAACAAAAAAATCATCTTAAAAAGAAACGGTCAAATGGGTCACAAGTCACAAACATGCATATTTAATGCATAAAATCCAAAAATATTTCATTAAATAAATTAAATTACTTTTGAGATATCTATTTATTAGTTCACATTTGACACACTATCTTTTTATAAACAAATTTATAATTGTCTAGAAAAAAAGGTTTCGCCTCTGCCAACTCAGCCGGCACAAAATTTACTCATTCTTACCTGAAATTTCACTGAAGTTCAGAAGATGATGAGTCATGAAAGGATTAGATTAGATTTCTAACTATTGTAAGGGCCAATTCATTGTCAACATGTACAATGTTTCTTTCGCAATGAAATGACCATTCTATAGTCTGTAAACTCAAGGAATTGGAACCTTTGGTGGTCGTTTATGCATTTTCAGAAGTAAAATGACTGATGTGCAACAAGGTGATGCATTCAATTGTCGGAAATCTGATTCACTCTATACATGAAGAATGGTCATCTTGATGGTATTAAAATATATTAGAGGTACAGGATGACATAAAGTATAAATCTAGAGCATTGCTATGCAATATTTAGAGAATGGTTTACGACGTCCTTTGTGGAGTATTAGCGCATAATGGCACTTATGTTCTGTACATGGAACTCACGACGTCCTTTGTGGAGTACTAGTGCATAATGGCACTTATGTTCCGTAAATGGAACTCACGATTTTCTTTGTGGAGCACTAGTGCATAATTAGCACTCCCCGATTATGTTATGACCATGTTATGCGAAAGAACGCTTATGCACGTTATTATCAAATATTTTCATTTTATTCTACGTTTTCTCACTAAGCTTTATGCTTACGTTGCGTTGTTTCATGTTCTTATAGGTGAGCCAAGCGAGACAAGTTTAAGGGCCAGGAAATCTTGGGCTAGCTAGCGGTGGTGCTCGGATGTATTGAGCATTTCTCTAACCATCTCTTGATACGGCTAGAATGCCCTTATGTCATTTTAAGTTGTGTCATCGGAAAAATGCAGAACTTGATATTAAAGTTTAGAACTTTGCGTTGTGTATATATATATATATATATATATATATATATATATATATATAGGGAAGGGATCAGGTACATTTTTGGATTTTAGTGCGGATGGTACGGACGAATCTCAGCCATTCATTTAGTCAACCATAAGAAAAAGACGGAGTGGCAGGATCGTAAATACCACGTTTTTTTTTTAAATCGTAAATATCACAATAGCTTTTTTATTGAAAAAAAATCAAAAAAATCTGAAAAAATTAAAAAAATAAAGAGGATAACAAATTATTAATAATCGCTGAAAAAATTTTCAAAAAAAAATCGTTTTCATCATTAAAGGTATTGTGATATTAGCGTCTAATTTTGACTTNTTATTTAATATTTATATATTATATATATATTCTAGTTACTTATATATTTATTATACCTATATATATTATATAATAATATATATATATAATATACTAATACGTTATAATTATAATATATACTACTACTATATATTATATTGATACTATATATATACTTTATATATGTCTATATAGTCTTTACCTATATATATATAAATTATATATATACATATATAGTATCCCATAATTATATTATAAAATATATATTACTATATATATAGCCTATATATACATATATATATATATAATCTAATATTATACTGATATATAATACTATGATATACGTATCTACTTAGCTATATATATTATATATATAACTATTTAGCTACTATTCTTATATATATTGATATATTATTATATTATATACTATAGTTATTATGTATGTTATGTATGGTGTGGTTGTGTGTGTGTGTGTGTGTGTTAGAGGGTGTTTGGCATAATGCCACTTTTACCCATTTTGGAATTATATGGGTTCAAGTATGTTTGTAAGTTTTTTGTTCAATTAATATTATGTTTTAAATGGTATTGCAAAAGTTGTCAAGTTTGAGTTATGCGGAATTTGGTTAAATGCATAAAATGCATAATCTGAGTGTGAATTGGAGGTGTATATGGCGTATAGACCCTCAAGTCTATATGGCGTATACATTATCAGGTGTTAGAAAAAATATTTGCGTTTCATGATAACTCCACTTTGTTGCATAGGAGGTTGTGATATGCTAATATGCGCTTAATCCAATCACTATCATCTAACGATCTTGTTAGGAGGTTTCCTAAGTTAAGATTTAATCAACACTTTAGTGATGTATGTGAAATAGGAAAACAAGTTCACGCTAGTCACAAACTTAAAAACATTGTTCAACTACAAGATGTTTGGAACTTTTACATATGGACTTATTTGGTCTATCCCCAACCCATAGTTATTGAGGAAACTTATATACTTTGGTAATATACACATGGACAATACTTTGAAAACAAAAAAAATACAGCCTTTGAAAATTTTGAAATCTTAACCAGTAAAATCAAAATTTACAAGGTTGTTCAATCAATTTAATTCGAATGAAACATGGTAGAGAATTAGATAATGAAGTGCAATTTGGAGCTTATTGTGATGCCAATGTCATTGCTCACAAATTTTTGGCTCATCGCACTCGTCAATCCAGTAGGGTAGTTGGGAGGAAAAACCAAACATTGTAAGAAATGAGTAGGCAATGCTTAAATGAACAATCAATCCTTGAAAAAATTCGTTGTAATGTCGTAGATACATCCGCATACATACTAAATAAAATATTAACTATGCAAATCTTAGGAAACCTCTTTATGTAATATATAGAGGTAGAAAACATGCATTATAATATTTCAAAGTGTTTGGATGCAAATGTTTCATCTTAAACACTAAAGACTATCTCAACAAAATTGACCCAAAGTCATGTGAAGGTGTCTTTCTAGAATACTCACAAAATAGTAAAGTCTACATCATTATCAACAAAGACACAATGAAAGTTGAAGAGTCCTTAAATGTGACTTTCGACGAAAGTCCACCCCCACCTAAAGCATCACCCTTGGGGGATGATGATATAGGTCAAGAACAAGCCATTGAAAACAAAAATGATGAAACGATAGAAAATGTAGAGACAAAATATAAGTTAGAAAATGTTAAAGAATTTAAAAATCACCCTTTATATAAGGTAATTGGAAACTCAAATGAAAGAACCTTAGGATCACAACTACTTAATAAAAGCTCCTTCTTTATCATAATTTCCACCATAGAACCCAAAAACATGCGGTATGAAGCATTAAAAGATGAAAGTTACGTAATTCCTATGTAAGAAGGTGAAGGGATCCGGTGAGATGAAAAACTAAAATGAAAAGAATAAGAATGATTTCTAGCGACACATTTCAAATAAGAGATATAATTTCAAAGAGAGGTGCATCTCTTTTTATAGGTGCATATGAAATGTATAGTTGTGGTTTCTTCTCACCCTTCTCATTTTAAATTTTCTTTTTATTTGATCCTAACTCATGTAAAAAGAACTAAATCAGTTTGTTGCAAATGAAGTTTGGGATTTAGTGTCTCCTCCTAGAGATCACACCATTATAGGAACTAAATTGGTATCTATATGTAATTTTGTTACAAATGAATTTTGGGATACAGTACCTCCTCCTAGCGATCAAAACATTAGATCATACCAATGCAAACAAATTTAAAATACGGTCTTGGATTCTTGGAACTAGATTTGTTGATCTTCATTTACAGATAACAAAAGCACCGAAAGCCCAATTTGGCATACCTGCTATATTGGTTAAAGGCCTTTGTAGAGGTTTCTTCACTGCTTAAAATTAATATTGATATTTTTAAGCAATAATAATGCAATCAAATTGCAGAAAACACCTACATTACAATAGAGATATTTTAATTTTATAACATGTACGTGTTCCATTCATAAAAATATAAGAAGCTTGTAGTTAACTTGTTATATACATGATTAACATGTGAAGACATAAGAAAGGTGACCCAAACACATATATTTTATCTTAAAAACCATTGATGATAGGTGATATTCAAATCAAATCTAGTACTTAAATGTAAAACGATAACTTCATATAGTTTCCTATATGGTTTTCAATTTACTTTAGTGTCAAGATGTTTCTTTAGAGTCAAGATGATTTGTTAATTTATTTCAAAAGTTTATCCCACATGGATAGAAAGTAAAATCAATGAACTCTTTTAAAGCAGTAAAAGTAGAAGAACATGGCTTGATTAATTTGAAAAAGATAACTGATAGATAGGTATCTTAAATTTGTAGGCAAAGAATATATAGTTTTGGTTCTGTTAAAATCTTGCGTGACCAATCACAATGGAGGTAAAGATATCTCAGGATAACAAAGGCTTGGCCCTTTCACCCTATATATAGACTCCGAAATGGAAACATTTTCACAACTCAAACAATCAAAGCATCTTCCAACCAACTTCAACAAATGGCTTCTTCAACCATGGCTCTCTCATCTCCTTTCGCTGGACAAGCCGTGAAAGCGGCTCCATCCAACTCCGAGCTTCTCGGAAATGGACGGGTTTCCATGAGGAAAACCGCAGCACCTAAGAAGGTTGCACCATCAGGAAGCCCATGGTACGGCCCAGACCGTGTCAAGTACCTAGGCCCATTCTCTGGTGAGGCCCCATCATACCTCACTGGTGAATTCCCAGGTGACTACGGATGGGACACTGCTGGGCTTTCAGCTGACCCCGAGACATTCGCCAAGAACCGTGAACTTGAGGTCATCCACTCTAGATGGGCCATGCTTGGAGCTCTTGGATGTGTCTTCCCAGAGCTTTTGGCCCGTAACGGTGTCAAGTTTGGTGAAGCTGTATGGTTCAAGGCTGGTGCCCAAATCTTTAGCGAAGGTGGTCTTGACTACTTGGGAAACCCAAGCTTGGTCCATGCCCAGAGCATCTTGGCCATTTGGGCTACCCAAGTGATCTTGATGGGTGCAGTTGAGGGTTACAGAATTGCTGGTGGGCCTTTGGGTGAGGTTGTTGACCCACTTTACCCAGGTGGTAGCTTCGACCCATTAGGCCTTGCTGATGACCCAGAGGCTTTTGCTGAATTGAAGGTGAAGGAGCTCAAGAATGGAAGACTAGCTATGTTCTCCATGTTTGGATTCTTTGTTCAAGCCATTGTAACCGGAAAGGGACCATTGGAGAACTTGGCTGACCACCTTGCTGACCCAGTTGCCAACAACGCCTGGTCCTACGCCACAAACTTTGTCCCCGGAAAGTAAATGTGATGAAGTTTGCTGTAAAATGATATGTGAATGAATATATTGATAGTTTTGGGCATTTAATGTTTTTTTTATGAGTATCATGGTGAAACAGCAATACTCAGTATCTCTTAGATGGTTCTCTGAAAAAGAACTAGGAGTAATTAGTAGTAGGCGTATTTAGACCATTTATTTAACTAAGCTTGATTATCTTCAAAGCATAAAATGGACAAATTTACAATACGGTAAAACGAGACAGATGAAATCATGAAATTGGTGGAACCCCGTCTCAAACTTGTAAAACACAGTGACTAGAGATGCTTTGTAATCATATTTATCCATTAACTAATTATAAACTAAACACATACCGAATAGCGCATACTTGACTAAACATAGAAACAAGACACATACTTGAGTAAACACCTGTTTCTAGTTATAACAACTGAAAAAATACATAATGAATCGCACAATAGAGAAACCAGACATTTTGTGTGCTTTATGAATCACTCTATTTTATTGAAAAGACGCAACTTTTCAGTTTACATGTATACGAATGAGAACCTCGTAGTGTACAGTTTGTCCAATGTTTCTCTCTAAAATCACATATGGACATGATTTACATCAGCAATAAATTGTGAAGAGTGCTAATATGGACAAAGGGGATACTAAATGTCGTGAACATTTCTCTATCGGGTATGTAACCATTTGGTTATGGCCTCGTCTTGCGGGTGTGTCATTTACACTTCACTTCAATACATGAAGCCCTACAATGCAAGTTCGCCCTAAAAGTGTATATCGAGAGAAAACTGGTCTAGCTTTTAGGAATACCCAGCTGCAGAACGAGCTGTTCTTGCTTTGGCTACAGATTGTTGGTAAAGTTCATACTGTGGAAATATCTGCCCATTTATAATTAAATGGGTCGATCAGGGTTATTTTATTATTGGGTTAACCCGGAAAAAATCAGCTTAAAAAGAAACGGTCAAATAGGTCACAAGTCACAAAGATGCATATTTAATGCATAAAATCCAAAAATATTTCATTAAATAAATTAGATTACTTCTGAGATATCTATTTATTAGTTCACATTTGACACACTATCTATTTTTAAACAAATTTATATTTGTCTATAAAAAAAGCTTTCGCGTCCGCCAACTCAGCCGGTACAAAATTTACTCATTCTTACCTGAAATTTCACTGAAGTTCAGAAGATGATGGGTCATGAAAGGATTAGATTAGATTTCTAACTATTGTAAGGGCCATCATTGTCAGCATGTACAATGTTTCTTTTGCAATGAAATGACCATTCTATAGTCTGAACACTCAAGGAATTGGAACCTTTGGTGGTTGTTTATGCATTTTCAGAAGTAAAATGACTGATGTGCAACAATGTGATGCATGTTGCCGGAAAACGGATTCACTCTATACATGAAGAATGGTCATCTTGATGGTATGAAGATATATTAGAGGTAAAGGATGACATAAAGTATAAATCTAGAGCATTGCTATGCAATATTTAGAGAATGGTTCAAGACGTTCTTTGTGGAGTACTAGCGCATAATGGCACTTATGTTCTGTACATGGAACTCACGGTGTTCTTTTGTGGAGTACTAGTGCATAATGGCACTTATGTTCCGAAAATGGAACTCACGACTTCCTTTGTGGAGCACTAGTGCTTAATTAGCACTCCCCGATTATGTTATGACCGTGTTATGCGAAACAACGCTTATGCACGTTATTATCACATATTTTCATTTTATTCTACGTTTTCACTAAGCTTTATGCTTACGTTGCTTTGTTTCATGTTCTTATAGGTGAGCCAAGCGAGACCAAGTTTAAGGGCAAGGAAATATCGGGTTAGCTAGCGGTGGTGCTCGGATGTATTTGTAAGATAGCAAATATAGTTTTATTGATTGAATGACTTGTCAATTACATAAGGTAGCATGTCTATTTATAATAGAACATAGCTTTGACAATAAGCTAACATAAACCCTAAACCTAATGGACCTCAAACCCACAATCGGGTTTGGGCCAATAATGTAATCGTCTAACACTCCCCTGCAGTTTGAACGGGAGTCTTCCGGACGGCCAAACTGGAATGAGTATTAAAAGCCGGTTATCCTTTTCCTCATTGTCTGAACGGAAGCATAATCATATTTTGCGGCATAGTTGTTTATTACTTGCGGCTTCCTCCTTTGCGTGACGTTTTTTTTTCGTCATGGCTTGCTTTGCCTTTAGGTAGGAGCGGCAATTTTGCGACCAACTATTTTTGAAAAACGACAATTATCTCCAACGTTAAAACAAAGAGTAATGATGAGACAAATTTTGTTGATTAATTGCTAAATCAACAGAATATGGGATGTGTTATGACGGCTAGAGTTTTTGTGTTTTAGGGTTTAGGATTTGGATGAGATGAAAAGACTAATAAAACGAAAAAAAGGTAAATAAGTTGGGATCCCTCCGAATCATCGACAAATAGCCGATGACCGGAGGATAACTATTTTGTGGTGGGTTGAACCTAAAGCTCCACCCCTCTCGGCCCACCCCCTGGGTTCACTTATCCTCCTTACGCAGGTCACCAGGCCCAACAGGCCACTCCATTGCCGACAACTGTTCATCAGTCCACTCCTGGCCCAACAGCCCCTATACTCCACAAGAATGATACTACACCAATTCCATTTGGTCAACCAGTACTCCAAGGTCAAGAAACAACTTTACCTCATGCTTTCACTGCTGGAACGCTACATGATCCGACAACCAGTGCATGGAATATGGATACAGGTGCGAGTTTACATCTTAATTCTTCCGTTAATAGTCTTAGCAATATTTTTAATATGTGCATGTATCCGTCCGTCTCGGTTGGTGACGGACATTCCATTCCCGTCACCAATACGGGACATAGTATTTTGCCAACCCCTAGCCGACCACTCCACTTAAATAACGTTCTCATTACCCCTCATATTGTAAAAAATTTAATTTTTGTTCGCCAATTCGTTCGAGATAATAAATGTTCTGTTGAATTTGATCCTTTTGGTTTTTCTGTTAAAGATTTCATGACGCGTCGGGTTCTTCTCCGATGTGATAGCACCGGGGACCTCTATCCAGTCACGGCTCCGTCTCCTGTTCCTCAAGCTCTCCTTGTCAGTCAACATACGTGGCATCAGCGTCTTGGACATCCAAGGAACGAAGTGTTACGTCGTCTTGTTTCCCATAATTTCATTTCATGTAATAAGGAAAAGCCTCCCGTGCTTTGCCATGCCTGTCAGCTTGGCAAACACGTTAGACTTCCATTTTCTAGTTCAACTACTATCGTTAATGCTTGTTTTGACATTATTCACTCGGATGTGTGGACTTCACCAGTTCCGAGTTTATCGGGTTTCAAATATTATGTATTGTTTTTGGATCATTATTCTCATTTTGTTTGGGTGTATCCGTTAATTAACAAATCTGATGTTATGTCTAAATTTGTGCTTTTCCGTAATTTTGTTCACACACAATTTCAGTGTGAAATCAGGTCTTTTCAGTGTGATCATGGTGGTGAGTTTGACAACAGTACCCTACATAAACTCTTTGCTGACAATGGCATTCAGTTTCGTTTCTCATGCCCCAAAACATCACAACAAAATGGCAAGTCTGAACGGATGGTTCGTACCATCAATAACCTTATTCGGACCTTGCTCTTTCAAGCCAACCTTCCACCAACATTTTGGGTCGAAGCCCTCAACATGGCGGTTCACTTACTCAATATCCTACCCTCCACTGCTATTTCCAATGAAATCCCTTACACCCGATTGTTTGGACAAAACCCTGATTACAGCTTTCTTCGCACATTTGGCTGCCTATGTTATCCTCACCTATACCCAAACCACAAACTTGAACCACGCGCGACACCTTCCATTTACTTGGGACAAGCCTCAAATCACCGGGGCTATCGTTGTCTCGACTTAAACACCAACAAAATTATACTCTCTCGACATGTCACTTTTGATGAAACTGTTTTTCCCTATGGCACCTCTAAACCCTCAACAGCACCACAATATAACTTCTTAGATGATTCACCTGATATAAATCCAACACCTCCACCTGTCCAATCTACTGTAACCCAAGCAACAACTCAACCAGTACCATCACCTCCACCATCTCCTATACCACCTGTGACCGCCCAAGACCCAACACCTCCACCATCTCCGGCCCAAAATGAACCACCAACCACTATATCACCCACAATCATTCCTGACCCCCCACATAATCCAAACCCTGTGTCAACTCATTCCATGGTCACACGGTTTCGTGTCGGGACCAATCGTCCCACTATTCGTCCCAATATGCTTGTGTCTTCTATTTCCCCTTTGCCCAAATCATCTCGTGAGGCTTTTAATAATCCTCATTGGCGAAATGCTATGCATGACGAATACAATGCACTTATTAAAAATGGAACTTGGACTCTGGTACCTCGCCCTGTTGACACCAACATTATTCGGTGTATGTGGCTTTTTCGTCACAAGTATTTGGCTGATGGCACTCTTAGTCGCTACAAGGCTCGTCTTGTGGCGAATGGTAGTAACCAGTTGGAAGGGGTTGACGTAGATGAGACTTTTAGCCCGGTAGTTAAACCAGGCACTATTCGGACTGTTCTAAGCTTAGCAGTTTCTCGACATTGGCCGATTCATCAGCTTGATGTCAAAAATGCTTTCTTGCATGGTGACTTATCAGAGACTGTATATATGCATCAGCCCCCCGGTTTCAGGGATTCAGTACACCCTGATTATGTATGTTTGTTACAGCGGTCTCTATATGGACTCAAACAGGCCCCTAGAGCATGGTTTCAGCGATTTGCTTCTTATATCACTAGAGTTGGATTTTCTCCTAGTCGTTGTGATTCATCTCTTTTTATCTTCCGACAGGGGACAGATATTGCTTACTTACTATTATATGTTGATGATATAGTACTGACTACTTCTTCTGAGACCTTGTTACAGCAGATTATCCATTCTTTGCACCAGGAGTTTTCCATGACTGATCTCGGGCCTCTTAATTATTTTCTGGGTATTTCAGTTACTCGAGACTCTTCAGAGTTGTTCTTATCTCAGAAGAAATATGCTCTTGAGGTTTTGGAGAGAGCACATATGGTTAATTGTAATCCCAGTCGGACTCCTGTTGACACTGAGTCTAAACTGGGGGATGATGGTGATCCGGTATCTGATCCTACTTTATATAGGAGTTTGCAGGTTCTCTTCAGTATCTCACATTTACTCGCCCAGACATATCTTATGCAGTTCAGCAGGTTTTCCTTCATATGCATGACCCTAGAGCGCCTCATTTATCGGCTCTTAAACGGATTCTCCGTTATGTTCGGGGTACTTTAGACCATGGGTTACAGTTGTTTGCTTCTTCCACTACTTCATTGGTTGCTTATTCAGATGCGGATTGGGCTGGTTGCCCTACTACTAGGAGATCGACTTCAGGCTACCGTGTCTTTCTTGGCAACAACCTTCTATCTTGGTCCTCTAAGCGTCAACCGACTATATCTCGTTCTAGTGCAGAAGCAGAGTACCGTGGGGTTGCCAATGCTGTTGCTGAGACTTGTTGGTTACGGAATTTACTGCGTGAGCTTCACACACCTTTATCTTCCGCTACGCTTGTCTATTGCGATAATGTTAGTGCTGTCTACTTATCTTGTAATCCGGTTCAGCATCAACGTACAAAGCACATTGAGATAGATATCCACTTTGTTCGTGACTTGGTTTCCACTGGTCAGGTTCGGGTTCTCCATGTCCCTTCTCGCTATCAGTACGCGGATATCTTCACCAAAGGATTGCCATCCGCTCTATTTGAGGAGTTTCGCTCCAGTCTCAGTGTCCGGTGTCCTCCCGCTTCGACTGCGGGGGAGTGTTAGCCCATACGTTGTAATGTAGTTATGTATCGGGCCTAGCCCAAGTCTAGAATGTACCATGTATCTGTATATATTCGTATATTGTATGGCAAGAATCAATCAAGTCAATAAATATATTTAGTTGTATCAATCATACGACTTTCAGTATTGACCATTTCTCTAACCATCTCTTGATACGACTAGAATGCCCTTATGTCATTTTAAGTTGTGTCTTGGGAAAAATGCAGAACTTGATGTTAAACTTTAGAACTTTGTGTCGTATATATATGTTAGAGGGTGTTTGGCATAGTGCCACTTTTACCCATTTTGTAATTATATGGGTTCAAGTATGTTTGTAACTCTTTTGTTCAATTTATATTATGTTTTAAATGGTATTGCAAAAATTGTCAAATTTGAGTTTTGCGGAATNCTCTTGGATGTGTCTTCCCAGAGCTTTTGGCCCGTAACGGTGTCAAGTTTGGTGAAGCTGTATGGTTCAAGGCTGGTGCCCAAATCTTTAGCGAAGGTGGTCTTGACTACTTGGGAAACCCAAGCTTGGTCCATGCCCAGAGCATCTTGGCCATTTGGGCTACCCAAGTGATCTTGATGGGTGCAGTTGAGGGTTACAGAATTGCTGGTGGGCCTTTGGGTGAGGTTGTTGACCCACTTTACCCAGGTGGTAGCTTTGACCCATTGGGCCTTGCTGATGACCCAGAGGCTTTTGCTGAATTGAAGGTGAAGGAGCTCAAGAATGGAAGACTAGCTATGTTCTCCATGTTTGGATTCTTTGTTCAAGCCATTGTAACCGGAAAGGGACCATTGGAGAACTTGGCTGACCACCTTGCTGACCCAGTTGCCAACAACGCCTGGTCCTACGCAACAAACTTTGTCCCCGGAAAGTAAATGTGATGAAGTTTGCTGTAAAATGATATGTGAATGAATATATTGATAGTTTTGGGCATTTGATGTTTTTTATCAGTATTTGGTCACTTAAAATGATTTATCATGGTGAAACAGCAATGCTCAGTATCTCTTAGATGGTTCTCTTAGATGGACAAATTTACAATACGGTAAAACGAGACAGATGAAATCATGAAATTGGTGGAACCCCGTCTCAAAACTGGTAAAACACAGTGACTAGAGATACTTTGTAATCATATTTATCCATTAACTAATTATAAACTAAACACATACTGAATCGCGCATACTTGATTAAACATAGAAACAAAACACATACTTGAGTATACATAGAAAACAAAACACATACTAGTACTTGAGTAAACACCTGTTTCTAGTTATAACAACTGAAAAAATACATAATGAATCGCACAATAGAGAAACCACGCATTTTGTGTGCTTTATGAATCACTCTATTTTATTGAAAAGACGCAACTTTTCAGTTTACATGTATACGAATGAGAACCTCGTAGTATACAGTTTGTCCAATGTTTCTCTCTAAATCACATATGGACATGATTTACATCAGCAATAAATTGTGAAGAGTGCTAATATGGACAAAGGGGATACTAAATGTCGTGAACATTTCTCTATCGGGTATGTAACCATTTCGTTATGGCCTCGTCTTGCGGGTGTGTCATTTACACTTCACTTCAATACATGAATCCCTACAATACAAGTTCACCCTAAAAGTGTATATCGAGAGAAAACTGGTCTAGCTTTTAGGATTACCCAGCGGCACAACGAGCTGCTCTTGCTTTGGCTACAGATTGTTGGTAAAGTTCTTCATACTGTGATGCGGATGTGTCCCAATAAGAAGATGCTTGCCAAGGTCTTTCAAGGATAAATCATCCTTACGGTGTTTAAGATTTTTCTTAACATCTTTCCAAGTGGATGAGAGTTTATCAATGATTTTTTTTGGGTAAAGGGGTTTACCCCGGTAAATATAAGAGAGCTTATCAATGATTGATACCACTTGTATGAATTCATCTATGTACATATTGTTTTATGTAAACATACAAAGAATGTGCTCAAGTTCATACATTAGGTCCATTATAGGACGTGAGTCTACCATTTTGTAAGAATTAAATTTTGAAACAATAAATTTGTTACTTGTTGCATCATCCGTGAAGTAGCATTCCTAGAGAGCATTACAGAGTTCCCTCGCGTGGGATAGTTCTGATACACGTCGAAGAGTGGTCCGAAGTAGCATTGAGAATGTGGCCACGACAGATGAAATCATCATTTTCAAACTTGAGACGTTCACAGGATGCAGTCAGGTCTCGTTTTCATATTCCTCGGGGCATGGATTGGTCAGGACATATGCGACTTTAACTGTGCCTAAAAGAAATTGCATTTTCTTTTGCCAACGCTTAAAACTTCCACCATCGAAACGGTCCAACTTCATGATGTCGGTCTATATCTACATGAGGTTCTTGGACGCCATCTTGACACGAATTGCTTTAAGATTGTTAGTTACGGGGTTTAGAAAGATGGTATTATAAAACGAAGTTTTACCACTACTTGTTACTTCAAGGCGAGTTCTCTCTGTCATTAAAGGAATTTCGCCCCCATCGTTCTTTTAGAACAATTGTGTTTTGGGTTACTGACGAATTGCCTCCCAAGACATAGGCTATGTTTGGCACAAAGCTTTTTGGAGCTTTTTTGGGCAATGAGCGGTGAACAATAAGCTTTTTGATTTTTAGTGTTCGTTTGGCATGAGAGCTGTGGGCTTTGCTATTTTTTAAGAAAGCTCATTTTTCCAATGCTTCTTTATGAAGCTGTGAGCTTTTTTGGCTACTGCTCACAGCTCACTGCTACTCCTCACAGCTACTTTTGCCAAACATAGCCATAATGAAGCAATGTATGTAGAAATATCAACGCTACACAGTATACACGAAATTAGTTATAATCTAGATGAACTACCGAGTTATCAAGGGTTTCAAGACGCTACAAATTATAACCTGGCTCTGAACCCTAGTTACTGGCACGGAATAATCCCGATCGTAGAAGAAGACACACGCACAGCTATGATATCAACAGAAAAGAAAAGAACGATGCACAAGGTATACCCTTAATCGATTATTAGATTAAGTATTGACAGAATGAACGTGTCTAACTCGTCCCCCCTCACCTCCTTTTATAGAGATGAGGGGGAGGTAAAACCGACTCTAACAAGAGTCCTATGTCGGCTGTGATAACAAGAAACGGGTTGGGCTGGAACATAAGCCACTCAACCGACTATTACATGACTAAGTATACGAAACGGACACTTAACACCCTAGACATAGTTATAAGCTAATATAAAGACTAATTACATAACAATTTCCACCTTAGGCTTCATATTAGCCTATACCGACCTTCAACAACTCCAAGCAATGTTGTAACTTTCCGTCCAGGTACCACCTCGGTCAAGCTTATCCGCAGCATTGTTCAGTACCACCTTTCAGAATTCGACTCGTCTTTGCCCTTCCAAGACATCTCTGATAAAGGATAACGCACATTGATGTGCTTAGTCCTTTCATGAAAGCATCGATCCGCATAATGAATCGGTCACTTCCTGATTATCAATTAACTGGCGACAGTGTTAAGAACTCCACGCCCAACTCTTCAAGTAGTCCCCTTAGCTCAAATAGCTTCCTTCACAGCCTCCGTAAGGGCCATTATACTCGACTCTGTAGTTGAAAGGGTCCACCACGTGTTGTTACATTGCCTCCAGCTTACACACATCCCTGTACTAAAAACGCGTAACCTGGTGATCGACTACCTTTTCCGGATCCTTTGCGTAGTCTGAATCAACAAAACCTGTTTACGTCCACATGGTTGCCACGTTATGTCCCAACCACCAAAACCCACGTTGCAGTTACCCCGCAATATTTCAAAATCCAACTTCATCTGCTTCCCAATATTTTTACCTGATTCGCCAAATATCTTACTAACTACACTTACCGCATACGCTTATGTGCTGCCTCGTGCAACACTCATCAAGTACATTAAGCTCCCAAAACGCGATTGGAATACGGCACCTTACTCATCCTTTCAAATCACAATCCTTAACGGACATCCTCATACGACAGCTTGAAGTGCCCACCCAATGGATCTGAACCGATTTCCCATTGTCTATTCTAAATTTTATTTAAAAATTTAGAAAATGTACCCGGATTGTGACACCCTCAGAATCTTGCGACTCCATCCCGGATTATCTCCATACCAAGAATTCTCTTTGCTTCCCCGAGCTCCTTTCATGTCGAATCCTTTTTAAGCAAAGACCTTGTAGACCCAATCTCAGCTACTTTTACAAGCAATCAGGCATATCGTATACATATAACAGTTAGCATAGATATACTTACTGGGTGCATTAACTCCTGTATATACGCAGCTGTCGTAACTGCTACGCTTAAACCCGTTGCTCAGGCATGTACTCATTTGAATCTATTCCTATACCATTGCCTAGGACTGCTTCAAACCATAAAGGATTTCTTTAACAAACAATACCTTGTTTACCTTGTTCATTATCCCGGTGGTATGTCTCATGTAGATCACTTCTTCAAGATTTCCATGTAAAAAATGCCGGTCTTTACATCAAGCTGCTCCAGCTTTCATAATCTCTTCACGCAGTTAATGCGGTATTAACCGAATAGATGTGTGCGAATACCGGCGAAATATACTTACATTATAGTCAATACCTGCCCTCTGTGTTGAAATCCACGAGCCACCAAACCTCGCCTTGTTACCTAGGCTTTGAAACACCTTGCAATCTCTAGGGTCCTTGAATTTGTAAATTGATACAGCCATTTAGATCAAACAGCTTAAATGGTCTCAATGTACATAGAATTGAGAATAACAAAATAATAAAAACAAAAATAGGTATACAATACATTACAAAGAGAAACAAATCTATATACATGAGGCACCTTTCCAATTGATACTGAATACATATTACAAGATAAGAACAATGTGACTAAACAACCTGGAATGTATGTCAATGGTTCATGAGTATCTTCTTCCTCTGCTGCAGCAAATGCGTAAGCAGCCATATTACTCTCATTCCCGAAACCTCAAAGGTTTCGTCCTTGTCCTTGGCTCTCGTATCCCGAACCAAACCTGATATTCTTGCAGATCCGGTGTTTGATCATGATCCTGATTCGTCACCGCATGCATCTTCCACTAACGGACTATTTCTATCTTGCTACTTGCTATCTATTTCTGTTAGATTCCTCAAGTGGTATTGAATGTCAATTAATAAAACCTTGCAGTTACACCTCAACTATAGAACCTCGATGACAAGTCAATCACTACAAGTGTCCTGCAAGCCGGAACTTTCACGTAGTTCATTTTTTAACATTCTCTTACTCATATGCATTGAAGAAGTACACCTCTGGTTCGTAACCTGCTAGTGCGGTTAATAGTTTCCGTTATATGGAACAATTTGAAATTTAGGTGAAGTTCTAATGTATTGCTATAATGACCCGATAATATTTAAGAACTAGGTATCCCTTCACTACCATTCTAAGGGATTCTTAAACCCCGATGATAGAACCGAACATGCCAGACCTACCCTATAACCGGCTCTCGGCTCGAGCAATTATAAAGTTTACCTTTGGTTTTAAACGTTATATGACACTATGCGACACACAGCCCTGAAAAAGTCCTCTCAATCACATATACATTAAGCAAATTTTCTCTAAAACGGATTGGATGGTATCCTTAACCAGCCGTATCACTCATCCAGAGTATGTGTGTTTTCTCAATGGGTGTCGGGAGGTGAGAGACGTGATTCAACCTAAAATGAATATTGCTCATCTTTAAGCAGGACCTGTACATATGTCACCTCTAATACCGACCGTAGTAACGGCTCATTTTCGATGTCAACCAGTCTGAACCATGCATCATTAAACCAGCGCTACCTTTTCTCTTTATGATTGTAATGTCTGGCTATCATTCTCATGATGCATAAAATCTACATTACTCGACATTTGCGGCCAGTAATCCCTTATGAGCTATATTCTTTGTCATTATCCAAAATTACTAAAAAAATGTATTGTCTATATCCTAAAAACAATCTCTATAATTGCTATATAGTCTAGACACATCAAAAGAAACTACACCGGTTACTAGAAAAAACTCTGCATATGTAGGATAAATATACAATTGTCTCATAAGACAATCTTAACCGCACCCTCCCAGTTACTGTTTCTCATTACCAATTGCTTCCACAACTTTTGAGGATCCAAAATGCCTTCGGGTTTGAACCTGAGAATATAAACCACATACCTTCCTGGATATTAATAGCATAAGTCTCGATATAGGGCTCAGACATATGAAAAACTACCTCTTACCTTTCCCAATGATTCGACGCCATCGACTGGAACCCAGATTCAATATCTGGAGACCGGTTATGGATATCTTCGTCGAGCAATGACTCCACTGAGTGTTCTAGTCATCTCCCTGAGTCGTGTGCCTATCCCTAACACGCGCTGAAACCGACTCTCGATGTGACTTTCACCAGAACACAATTCTCACAAAAATCGAGCTTACCTAGACTTTTCTTGGCCAACAGCTCCTGGCTTTTCCAGCACCTGTAGTCCCGCCTCACTGATATGCTCCAGTGCTTTTGTTGCGCAAACCTGGCGCAAGACTGTCCCTTTTCTTCAACACTGGCATTAAGCGACCGTCGCGCGCCCTGCAATGGGCCATTCCAAATTATAGTAATGATACACCCAGGTGTAATACCTTGTCGAGTTCCAGATATAAAACCCCGTTACGCGCTTCGATTCCATATAAATCACCTTGACTTTATTGTGCCCCGAAACTGATTTTTACGGTAATTATCCCTCTTTTCAGAGTCCCAGCGATATATCATAGCATTTCTTTTGCGATACTATGAGAATCAATTTTTTAATCCGTTCTTGGACGGACCAGACATTGTAGGACCGGAGCGACAAAACTTGACCCATCTTTCAGTTGCACCTTCACTTGCAAGAGAGCTACCTGAATCTTGCACTCTTCAACCTGTAATGACCAACTCTTATTCACAGTACTCCTGACCACCACAAATCGCCATTCCAGAAAATCTACGATTACGAACTAATATCACTTCTACTTGCAGCCTTGCTGCGGTGTCATTGATGTGTTATCTAACTCTCTCTCTTATCTCTAGTGTCACCGTGGGAATCTAGCAGTGCACTATCGCATCTCTAAATAACCAAATATTGTTTTGACAACCTCTAAGGAACCTGTCATAAATCCAGTCCACTGGTGCATAGAGACTTGAACAGTCATTTTTCGACGAAAGCCTTTGATCTCATTGCAAATGACTCATCTTCTCAGACCCAAGTACAATTTAAGATGACTACTGCACAGATTGGCTATTGTACATCCTAATTAGTACTCTTGGTCTCACCGTCGACGACATTCTGATCCATATGAGGTGCCCCTATAAGTTCAAAACCTGAATGTGAATTCTGCGATCATGTTCGTTATCTCTCTGAACCCGTAGGGTAAGGATACCACACAATTACACCCAACTCATGCCCACTTACACTCCTCTAGAATCTTATCATTTATATGTTTCTAATAATGGCAGATCGCGTTCTTTATTGTCTCTATATAGCAGTCGGCATCCTAACCTGTCCAAAGCTCTTCCCTGATTCCCATAAAGCCCATAAGGTACTCTCACAAATACTTAGAATAGTTATTTTTGGTCCAATACGATGAACTGTGTGGATAATCAAGAGACGTGTACAAATGCAATCTCACATAGAAAGCAAGATCTTGGTATGACCTTGATTTTCTTTAACGCATTGCATCAGTATATATTGCTATAACGATCTGCAACTCAAGAAAATCGGGATGTTTGTTGAACTCACTTCTATATTGTGCCCCGTACGATAAGGATCGTAGTACTCATCACCGCCGCGCATATGAATAGACTTATGATAATCGCCTAAATCCAACATTCACTAATCTTTATTTTAATATGTCTCAATTTCCGGTACACCATCTTAACTTGGCCAAAGGAACTATTGTCATGTATACTTAAGTATCAAAAGCATGTCCAAACCCGCGCTGCAAGTATGTTTAAAACACCACCGAGATAAACATCTCTAAAGAACCTTGTATAACCTAAACTTCATATATATAGTCATAAGGCACTATGAAGTCTTTCTGTAATAAGGAAAAAAAAAAAAATGTTAAAATAACGATAGCTACAGTTAATACAGCATGTAAGAATCTCATTCTTCTCTTTTTTT
>LBNU01011862.1:0-44248 GCA_014162995.1 Artemisia annua | reverse complement strand
GAGAAATAATAGATATGGGAAGAGGTACTATGACAATTGACGATGGAATTCTTAAGAATACTTACTATCCAAAGCCTAGAGGGGGTAGTAATGGGGATGATAATGATGAGGACCAAGAGGAGGATTACCTTGGTTGCTTTGAAGTAGGAAGAGATGAAGATGGTAGACCAAAGTTTGGTCCATGCACACCTAGTTTCTTTGATATAGAGGATGAAATGGAAAGGGCGTTAGCGATGGAGGCTTATTTTAATCCATTTAAAAACATCTTTGTGTTTAATAAATTGACAGATTTTCTTGGATCTTTACCGGTCCAATTAAAGAACTTGGAATGGGGATCTGATGGTCCTAGCATTTACAAAAGAGAAGATGGAGATGGTGATTGGCATTGCAAATTTGATATCACATGTCCTAGCGGAAGGAACTTTGCACGAAGTTTCAAAACTCAAAAGACTACTAGGAAGCTATCAAACAAGTATCGTGGAGAAGACATTCTTAGGAATGAATATTTCTATGGATGAAGAAGAAGGATTGCAAGAATAAAGCACCTCTTGTGCTATTTGTTTGTTTCGCAATTTTTAATTTCATGCAATTTATTTTTTATGTTTTTAGGTTTCATGCATTTCATGTTTGAAATAAGACTATCTATTTATCTATCTATCTATTTATCTATTTATCTAGTTATTTATTTATTTAGTTGTTCTTAAGTTTGCTAGTTAAATGGAGTTAAGTTATGCTTTTAGTTTTAAGTTTAGAAGTAGAAATGATAACCAATATTTGGTAGACCAAGTGTGTTTGGAATATATACATACAAAATACAAGTTTTTGAGAAACAAAAGAATACTACTAGTACATTTTCAGTCTAGTGGTGATAGAGCTTTGAAAATCAATTTCATACAAAACCGAAACAGATGGATTCACAACTGATCGGATGGAATTGAATATATAAACCTAAATTTTCAAAAACTCAAGAAAACCACACACACACAATCCACCAAAAATTGGGGTGATTAATTCGACCATTAGAAGTTTTTTGAAGGTTGTAGGAGTGTTATTTGATCATCAATGGCATCAAGTCAAGTAAGTTTCATCATTAATTTCATTCAATTAGGTTTTAATTCGGATTATTGAGATTAGATCACGAATTGGGTATTTCTGAATTAATCCGAATTGAGATGTAATATTTTGGGGATAAGTGATTAGATGATAGGAGAATGTATTGCAAAAAGAATTAGATCAATTGATTAAGTTTTGAGTAAGAATTGATTGATTGAGTTTTCGGATTGAATTGGGTATAATTTTTAGAACTAATTTATTTGCAATTGATGAATCCCAGGAGTTATATGCTTAATAATTAGTGATGTTAGTATATTGCATTGTTAATTAGAGCACTAATTTGGAAGATTTGAGTTGATGGTGTTCTTGGTTTCATAGAATCATTAGGTTGATGCATTGATATGTTACGGATCGTTGTTAGGAGAGTTCAGATGTTAGAAGCACCCTAAGATGGTTAATTACAAGTTAGAAGGAAGATTGGATTGATTGGGAAACGTTTAGATTGAATTGAGGATGGAAAAAGTTCACAGAAACTCCAGCCGATTCGGTTGCGAGTTGCAACCGAACGTATGAAGTGAGTCAGAAGGTCCATCCGATCAGATGGAGCTCCATCCGATCGGATGGATGCTACGGAAAAAAATTTGACATTTTGCAAAACGCGTTTTCTAGTTTCTAAATTGATTGGTATTAGTTCTTATACTCTTATAATGACATAATTTGAGTTTTCTTTCAGGGAAATGTTGCAGGAATGGGTCGAAGTCGAAGAAACCCGCTTGTTAACAAGTATTTGAAAAGGAACGAGAAGAAGAGGATTACTTTCAGTTTGAAACCGGAGTCGAATGACAATGTCAAGTTCTCTCATGTGCAAAACAAAGACGAGAAGAATGCGTATAGGGAACGTCTTTCAAAACTTCAAGAGAGAAAGGTTGCTAAGCCTAGGTTGATTGATTGGGATTTGCTTGCGGAGTATGAGTGTGAAGATCAATTGAGGGGTAGGATGACTATGATTTATGTGTATCCCGGTGATGGGGATAAGTTTGAAGATTATTTTTGGGAAAGAGCTTTTAGTATATGTGAGGATGTTTACAAGGAATGGTGTTTGGAGTTCTTTTCTACTTTTTACTTTGATAGGAAGGTGAATTATGTTATTGGGGATGTTTGTGTTTGGTTTAGATTGTGTGGAAGAGAACATGCTTTTTCTTTGCCAAATTTTGCAGTTGCCCTAGGTTTGTATGAGGAAAGTGAGGTTAATCATAGGTTGTTTGGACCACATTTTGTGAGCTTAGCTAAAGAGAGTAATCAATACGATGGGATTGATGCTTATTGGAATAGAATTGGTGATCCAACTTGTTCTAGGAGGAATTCTTCTAGGATTAGGAATCCATTGATGAAGGTGTTACAAAAGTTGATTTCGTGGGGATTGTTGCATAGGAGCGGTAGTCAAGACAAATGTAGCCAACCGGACCTATGGGTAATGAAGTTGTTGGATGAAGATAAGAATGGGAATGCGGCATGGATTATTGCCGAATATCTTTCTAAGAGAGCACCGGGAATTAAGAAACAAAGTGATGTTTGTGGAGGTCATTATGTGATCGTTTTTGCTAAGAATCTGGGGTATTATAATGAGAATGAGTTGAGGAAGTGTCGAGTGAGAATGGAGAGTGAGATTTTGGATGCTTTTAGTTTTGGAAAAGCATTAGATAGGAATAATAAGACTTTGGGACCTTGGACCGAACCAAGTGTGGGGGCGACATCAGGAGCTTACATGGGGGCACCTTCGCAACCTCAAATGGGAAGTTTTCCGGGGAACACTCAAAGTGGTTTTGATTCAGGATGGGGTGATTGGAACCGAGAGTTGAATGCTATAGAGTGTAGGGATGTTTGGAAAGATTCGATGATGATGAGGACTAATTACAACTTTGATTATTCCATGCCGATGATCCAACACTTGGCACAAGATGCCAATTATGAGGTACCTCCCTACAACCCACCTAATGTTCCACCATACCCATTACCATATTCTCCATATCCTGGACCATACCCATACCCTTATCCTGGTTATTCACCGTTTCCCGAGCCATACCCTCCATACGGTAGACTTCCCGAGTATGGTAGTTCAGGTGTCAATGTTGGAGGATCAAGCTTTAATCCTGGAGGATCGAGTTATGATGTTGGAGGTTCGTCATCAAGAGCTGGAAAGAAGAAGCGACGAGTGGTGGATGAAGACGATGATGAGGATGAAGATGAGAGCGAGGACGAGTTCGTTCATCCCAACATGGATTATTGATGATGACGAGTGATCATCATATGGTTTATGGTTTGTTTTAAAACAATTATGTGTCGAATTATTTCTATTTCCACTACCTTTAACTATTTCTTTTAGGATTTATAACTTAACTTAATTTTCTACTTATTTAGTTTAGATATTTTTATTTTTTGTTTTTGTTTGTTTGTTTGTTTCGTATATATTGCAGTTTTCTTGCAGGAGTTTCGTTACGGAAGCATATAGTTGATCAACGTTTGGAGTCGTTGAACTCATTTGCTTATTATGATCAAATATGCATATTGCGTATTTAACTCTGGTGTTTTCTAAATTTTTCCATTTCCTTTACTTTGAAGTCATTTTTATTACATTGAGGACAATGCAAAACTTAAGTGTGGGGGAGGGAAGAAAATAGAAAAATTGCATAATTTTTAATTTTCGTTTTTTTATAGTCGTGAACTTTAGTAACTAGAGTTAGTTCGCCCTTCATATTTTAGTTAAAATAAGATTGATTCGATGGTAAATAATAATGATATTTTTTGGAGCAAAAATTAAGTTTAAAGAGCAATTTGTCTCAGAATTGATAACATTTGCGAGCACAATTTTATACCCTTATTACTACAAATTGTGAGGATTAGTTTTTTCTTATATGAATAGTGTTCTCATGCTATTTATATATTTCGTAATGAGTGTGCCGGTGATTGTGTTAATTCTAGAACTTGTACTTGTTATGCATTACGGTTAAAATCATTTTCGAGTGATGGAGATATATTCATATGATAAGAGGCAAACTTAGGGAATAAAACAAAATGGCCATCCGTTTACAAAACAAATTTTTGCTAACACTAGATACCCCTAGTTAAACCTTTTGAGCCATCCTTTTTCATTTTGTTACATCAGAAAAATACAAAAATATTTTACACTTTAAACATTAGCCTTACCCTTTGTCAAAGTCTAAACGGTGGGTTGCTAGTTGCTTGGTATGTTGGATTGTTTTTGATGATTATGAGTTAGACACACTTTGTTGTTCGTGTGTGCCATTCCGACAAGATGAAGGAGACTGCAGCTTCTTATTTGTATTTTTGTGGTGTATGCTTATGTGAAGTGTGGGGGGAGAGTTATTTNAGAGAGAATAAGTCATCGAAAAAGAAAAGAAAAAAAAGAAAAAAAATATATGTGATGACAATTATAGCCGATGTGCTATATTATTATGAAGATGGAGAAAGAAAGTTATGTGATATGTTGTTAGCCAATGTGCTAAGTATGAAGAATTTTATATGGTGAATCGATGTATCGACATGTGAAAGATCGAAGAGGAGAAAGATTGTAACTATGATCATTTATGGGATTTGTGGTTTGGTTCGTAAATAGCAACAATGGGACTTAGACTTGACTTTATTTTTCATTTAAAACCAATTTCATAAGTATATCCTATGCCTTATCCTTACCTTTTAACTTAGTGTAATTATTAAGTGTATTGACATGTAGTGACCATCCGAGTTTTTGGTAAACCCAAAGATTCGCGGCAGCGATCTATTACTATTTACACAAGATATTTGCATGAAAGTTTTATTAACCCCTAGCCTAAACGTTACAACCCGAATAAAAGACCTCTTTGATGAATTATTTCATTGTTTTGATACTTGTACAAGCTTATGGTAAGAAACATAAATCATGACTGAGCAATGAGTGATCTATTAAACCATACCACATATTGAGTGATGAGTGAATTTCAAATTATCTTCGTAAGGTGCTTAGAATTGTTATCGCGCTCTTTATTAACTTGTTTTAGTTCAAATAAGATGTTTGCATTATTGCCATTGAAATCAATTTTCTTTTGATTAAGATTTGCTTGAGGGCGAGCAAAGCTCAAGTGTGGGGGATTTGATAACGCTCAAAATTAACATGTTTTCAGAAGCGTTATTGTTGGTTTTATGCATAGAAATTGGTCATATTTGTATATATTTGTTACTTAATCGTGGAAAAGTGTTTATACATGCAAATATAGCCAAAAGCAGGAAAAAGTGATTAAAAATGATGAAATGAAGTGATCATGCACATTTGGAGAGTTTCGAGAGAAAAGAGAAGGAAGAAAACGACGCATGGACAAAAGGATTTGATAAAGACGAGCTTTTTACACATATTTATGAAGGAAATATCAAGTTCTAATGAATAAAGTCATACCACGAAGAAAGACAACACATGCGACGTGAATCGACGAAGAAAAGACAAAGAAACCATTTTCAGATGGCATCCAACCGATCGGATGCAATCCGCGTCCGAATCGGTTGGATCTGACCATAACACCACCATCCGATCGGATGGAGCTCAAACCGATCGGATGGATGGTGACTGCTATTACAAGTTTGCATTTATTGGTGAATTTACTCCCCATAATCATTGGTGGCTGATCATTTCTGCATATTAACTCATGAGGAACGTTTTTACTTGAAGGAGAAGAGTTATTAGGCTATATAATGAGTACTTAGGGTCTAGATTAGAAGTACCATCAATTATCTACCAAAGTGTTACATAAAATATTACTAGTTCATTTTATATTGTCTAAAAGGTTACTAAGTGTCCAGAAAGTATTGAGTTCGAGTCTCAAGCTTTGGTTCGAGTTGGGAATTGTTTACTAACATTAGTGAGCAGTTTATCGAGAGTGTGGTTGCTATAGTTCCGCGTATTTTGTCATTGTAATTCTCAAGCTAGGTACACCTTGATACTTATGATGAACAATTGTTACTTTGAATTTAATGAAAGTTTTCTTGTTTACTTGTATTTTAATATGATTGCTATGGAGTAATTTGTGATATACTTGTGTGTATGATGTGATTGGTTATGGAGTATTCTTTTATTAAAAAGGTGATGCATGAAAACATATCTATTTTATGAGTTTGTTTAAGTAACATCTAATCTTGCTTAATTTGTTGGTAAACAATCTTTGGGAAAATAGGTCCGAAAGGATTTTCAACTTGTTTTTATTCCAAAACATTAGTGCACGAATTAGTATGTAATATGATGCTTGACACCCATCTTATTTACTTGTAAAATGGATTTGAGAAGATTTCATCACGAAAAAGGACCGAAAGGATTCGTAGGAATTCATAAGAAAAGAATTGATTTTCTAAACAACCATGTGATTATAGAATTGTCATGCTATCTTGATATGTCCGAAAGGAGTCATTTAGGTGATAGAATTCATAGTGGTAGTTAAAACATGACATACATCATAGATTGATTAACTACTCATTTTTAGTTGTGCATCATAACAAGTTTTACACCAAAGTTTATATTTAAATTGCCATGATACTCCTTATGACCAATCGAGGAATTATACACAAGTATATGTTTAGTTCGTATTGAGTTTTTTTTAAATTGATATTCACATAAATTAAGATTGACAACCCTTGTTTTGCAAACGATTTTCTTACTACTAAAACAACAAATCCCTTGGGACGATCTCGACTTACCCACCTTTACCACATCGGACGAGTATACTTGCTCGTATGTGCTAAATAATTAATCGGATAAATCATGTTTATAAATTTTAAAACTGCACTAACAAAACGCACATCACACATCAGACTAGTGTTGTCACAACAGATGATGTTGATTTGAAAAACGACAATGTTTCCTCAAAACAACAACATGTGGATAACAACAAAGAATCTGATGAACCTAGTAGAGCTTCTTTCGATTCATATGTTGATAATGTGATGCACGAACAAAGGACTCATAACGAAGTAAAACACACCGACATTGTTGATTCAAATTCTGCTGATATGGGTAATAGCAATGTTATCCCATATGAACAATATGTGAACCAAAATGCCGAGTCTGTTTTTCCAAAGGATGACTCCTCTGTTGATAATGACATGAGTGAATTTGATGAATACACTGCTTTTATTCCTGATGATACCTTGACCACTAGGATTAAGATCCTTAAAGACCAGGTGAATATGTATCAACAACGTGCAAACTTTGACTTAACCGAACGAGAGCAGAAAATGGATTGGCAAATGTGTGCTTACGTCATAGAAAGAAACTTAAAGGAAGAAGCATTAAGAATGGAAATAAAATCTTTACAAAATCAAGTTGATCAAACTGTTAAGCAAAAACAGGAGATTCAGGAAAGTGTGACTAATCTTAAACTAGATTTTCAAAGTAAAGAAACTAAACTCTTAAGTGACTTTTCCAACTTAAAATCCTTAAAGAAAAAGCTTGAAAATAAATTGTACACACAAGGCCAAACCATTCAAACTGCTCAAATGATGCATAAGCACATTAAGTTACGTGATGAACATAGCAATAAGGATGTAGGAGTGCCTAAAACTAATTTTCTTAGGAGCGTTAGTGCCTCTCGACCTGCCTTATATGATGCTAATGTGATGCTTACACCTGATCATGCCCCTCCCGATGTGCGTAATTATGAGGAAATTTATGAAATTTAGTCCGAAATAGAGAAAGACTTAAGAATAAATTAAAGGATCCTAAGTGCGTTAGAAACCGTGTCAATATCAAGCCACATAATTACTATGAACAGAATCGATTGACGGTTTTTATGCCCCAAACTAGGTTAACGCCAGAACAGATTTTTTGGTCCTTAGATGTTGAGAAAATGAAAGCTGAAAAGCTTAAGACCACTACACCCCTTAAGATTGCTACTCTAACGGTGTATCCTCCCAATACGCCAATGTACTTAGTTCAGTTAGCTCTTCCCACTCAATGTAATACTCTCATTAGCATATACGTTCTGTATCAAATGTTTGCTGAATTTGATAAAACATGTAAAAAGAGAATTACACCAACGGGAATTACTGAAGTAACAAAAGAGTGTTATCTTACTGAAGTAATTCCGTTTTTTAAACAAATCAAGGAACATTTTGAGAACATGCAAACGTCTCTTAAATCTGAGATTAATGAAATGAAGGATGTGTTTAAAAATCTGGAACTTGAAGGAAAACAAACTGTAATAGACCTTCAACATAGTGAAATTGCTAGGAACAATGCTCTCATCATGAATGATAATTTAATTGCTAAGTGCATTGCTCAAGATGTGTTTTATACTGTTACTGATTCTTCCATAACTGCTTGCCAATTTCATGAAATGTCTGTTGCATTGAATGTTTTCCAAAATCGTGTTGTTGAGCTTGAGAGGGAGAATTTAAAATTGCGTGAAAAAATTCAAAACGATGACCATGATAACATGGTCAGGCATTTTTCAAAACTAGAGGTTAATAATCTTAATTTGCAATTAAAGTATCAACATTTAGAAGAAAGAATTAAAACCTCAAATGCCAAGACATCTTCGGATGCTCCTGAATTTGATGTATATTTTGAATTAGCCAAAAGTGATGAAAAGATTCAAGCTCACACTAACACGATTCGAATATTGAGGGCTCAAATTGCCCAATTGAAATCTCACAAGAGTGATGTGATTGAACCTCAGAAACCTCCGTGTTTAGATTCTCAAAATTTTCAACTCCAAAACATCATCGAACATCTCAAATATGAAAATGATTGTTTTCAAGCTGAAAACTCAAAGGTCAAACAACATTACAAAGAGTTACATGATTCGATTAAGATCTCACGTGATAAAACCAATGAGAAAATAATGTCTTTGTTAAATGAAATTGAGAATCTAAAGACTCAGGCGAAAGAGAGAATGCTCCCCATGGTCGGTAAATATAAAGGAAATGCATGTGATGCCGTAACTATTCCTCTTCCCCTTAGGAATAATGCGTTTGTCCATAGTGAGTACCTTAGGTATCATAAGGATTGCCTAGACATGCTTTGTGAGACCATAGAAGAGGTTAGAATGGTGAGACCTGCTGATAATGCCATCCTTGATGTTTATTATCTCACCAATAGATCATATGAACTCTTAGATTATGCCATTAGTACATGTCCCAAAGCTGTTTGCATGCGTGATAAGGTTAATGAACCATCCTCTAAGGATAAGAACAAGCGTGTTGCCTTTAATGTACCCTTGACAACATCTGAACTTAACACACCTCATACCAATAATCAGACAGCAATACCAAGATCTAATGTTCCCATCATTAATTCTACAGGAGTAAAAATTGTCACTAAAGCTAGCGTGTCAAAGCCTAGTTGCAATACAAGGAATGATAAGACTTCGCCAGCTAAGAGTGTTCAAGGGAAGAAAGTAGAAGACCACCTTAGGAACAATAAGACTGATCTGAATGATGTGAATCGTGTTGATTCTAGTATTAGCTCTAGGCAAACTGTAATTAATTCGAATTCTAGTGCTACTTGTAAGATCTGTAATGACTATTTAATTTCTGGTAATCACGATGAGTGTGTTAAGACAATTTTGGATGCTTCTAAATTACTCCCAGTCAATAATGCTTTGAATAAAAACATTGAAAACCGTGTTTGGAAAGCAACAGGAAGGAAGTTTTCTAGTGTTGGCTATCATTGGAGACCCACTGGAAGAAAAATTACTTTAGGAAGTCAATGCCCGTTAACTAAACTGCCCAATTTTAGGCTTACCAATGTTAGGGTATGGAAGGATACTGGCAGGACTTTTCCTTTAGAAACACAATGCGACAACCATAAGTTTAGTACCCTTGCATGTCATGATATGACTAATAATACTATTGAACCTTCCACTTCTGTTTGTGCTAACCAATCGGATCCCACTTGTGTTTGGGGATCCACGTTTTTTAGTTATCCATATCTGTCTGGTTTCAAATGCAGGTCGTACAAATCGTCCTGTGGTATTTGGACTCAGGCTGCTCAAAACATATGACTGGGGATCGCTCGCGGCTCAAAAATTTCGTGAAAAAGTTTATCGGGACTATTAGATTCGGGAATGATCATTTTGGTGCTATAATGGGTTATGGAGATTATGTGTTTGGCGACAGCGTGATTTCTAGGGTATACTATGTAGAAGGGCTTGGGCACAATTTGTTCTCCGTTGGTCAATTTTGTGATTCAGATCTTGAAGTAGCCTTCAGAAAACACACTTGTTTTGTTAGAAAATTGGATGGTGTGGATCTTCTAAAAGGTAGACGTGGCTCAAACCTCTACACTATATCCATTGAAGACATGATGCAGTCATCACCTATTTGCTTATTGTCTAAGGCATCCAAGAACAAGTCGTGGTTGTGGCATCGTCGTTTGAATCACTTGAACTTCGGTACCATCAATGAGCTCACTTGTAAAGATCTTGTTCGAGGCATGCATCAGCTAAAATATGAAAAGGATCATCTCTGTTCCGCTTGTCAGCTAGGTAAAAGCAAGAAGCAATCACACAAACCCAAAACGATCAACACCATTATGGAAGTTTTTCATACCCTTCACATGGATCTGTGTGGTCCAATGAGAGTGAAAAGTATCTTTGGAAAGAGATATGTGTTAGTGATCGTAGATGACTACTCTCGGTTTAGATGGGTTAAGTTCCTCAGATCCAAAGACGAGACACCTGAAATCATCATCAAACTAATCAAGCAGCTGCAAGTTGGACTAAATAAAACTGTCAGATTCGTCCGCACAGATAACGGAACTGAGTTTGTTAATCAGCAACTTACTCAATTTTATGAAGNTCTCGGTTTAGATGGGTTAAGTTCCTCAGATCCAAAGACGAGACACCTGAAATCATCATCAAACTAATCAAGCAGCTGCAAGTTGGACTAAATAAAACTGTCAGATTCGTCCGCACAGATAACGGAACTGAGTTTGTTAATCAGCAACTTACTCAATTTTATGAAGATCTTGGAATTAGTCATCAAAGGAGTATAACTCGAACACCTCAACAGAATGGAGTCGTTGAAAGACGAAACCGTACCCTTGTAGAGGCCGCACGAACCATGCTGATATTCTCCAAAGCTCCTATGTTCCTCTGGGGAGAGGCAATTGCAACTGCTTGTTACACTCAGAACCGATCACTGATACATCCTCTTCACAGCAAAACCTCCTATGAGCTAGTGCACGAGAGAAAACCTGATCTCTCATTTCTTCGAGTTTTTGGTGCACTATGTTACCCTACCAACGATAGTGAAGACTTGGGAAAGCTCAAGGCCAAAGTTGATATTGGAATTTTTGTTGGCTACGCACCAAACAAGAAGGGTTATCGAATCTACAACAAAAGGTCCCGACAAATCTAGTTTAACTCCTGGACCAATTAGTTCAGGACTTGTACATTCCTCCACCACTGATGCTCCTTATGTACCACCTACTAGTGAGGACTTGAAGAAATTATTTGATCCAATGTATGATGAGTATTTTGAACCTCAACAGATGGTCGAACCTGAATCACAAGTCATAGGTCCTGATGCTGCTGCTAATGATGCACCTCAACCTACAAATGAGCCTTCCATTTCCATCTCTCTTAGTCAAAATGCTCCATCATCCAGTCATACCAAACCCACTCACACTGATCAAACTTCTTCAATTCCTCAAGGAGCCGCATCTGAAAATACTTTTGAAGTGTATCCCTTTGCTCAACCACCTGACGAACATTTTGTCAACATATTTGCCCCTGATCCATCCAATGTGGCAACCTCTTCGGAAGATTCCAATACTGCTACATCAGTCCTCAGTCATCAACTTCATGAGCATATCAGAAAATGGACAAACGATCACCCAATTGACAACATCATTGGTAATCCATCTCTCCCCGTATCCACACGTAGACAACTTGCCACAGATGCCTTATGGTGCTTCGTCAGCTCCATACTGTCTAAAACCGAACCGAAGGACTTTAAAGAAGCTTTGACTAAGACATCCTGGTTCACTGCAATGCAAGATGAAATCCATGAATTTGACAGACTTGATGTTTGGGAATTAGTGCCTCCTCCCGACTGTGCTATGATTATCGCTCTCAAGTGGATCTTCAAAGTGAAGCTTGACGAATATGGTGAAGTTCTGAAAAACAAGGCTCGGCTAGTGGCTAAAGGATACAGACAAGAAGAAGGCATTGACTTTGAGGAATCATTCGCACCAGTAGCTAGAATCGAGGCCATCAGAATCTTTCTTGCCAACACAGCTAGTCAGAACATGATTGTCTACCAAATGGATGTGAAGACTGCATTTCTTAATGGTCAATTAAAGGAGGTGGTATATGTAAGTCAACCAGAAGGGTTTGTTGATCTTGAACGCCCTAATCATGTCTATCGCTTGAAGAAGGCACTTTATGGACTTAAACAAGCACCCAGAGCATGGTATGATACTCTATCCAAATTCCTTCTAGCCAACAAATTCACCAAGGGTGTGGTTGATCCTACATTGTTCACCAGAAAATCGGGTAAGCATCTACTCCACGTTCAGATATATGTGGATGACATTATCTTCGCTTCTTCAGATCCATTGGAATGTGATTGGTTTTCACAAGAGATGAGTATAGAATTCCAAATGTCCATGATGGGGAAAATGTCATTTTTCTTGGGATTACAAATTTCTCAGAATCCCCACAGTATCTTCATCAATCAATCCAAGTATGCTACTGAAATCTTGAAGAAATTTGGATTTGAATCATGTGATTCTGTTGACACCCCAATGGTAGAGAGGTCAAAACTGGATGAGGATGTTGATGGGGCTCCAGTTGACCAAACGAAGTACCGTAGCATGATTGGATCATTAATGTACCTCACCGCTAGCATGCCAGATCTTCTATTTGCAGTTTGCATGTGTGCTCGTTATCAATCCAAACCCAACAAAAAGCACTTAGAAGCAGTCAAAAGGGTCTTCAGGTACCTTCAAGGGATGATTCACATGGGCCTTTGGTATCCTAAAGACACTGCTATGGCTCTCACTGCCTATTCTGATGCTGATCATGCGGGGTGTCAAGATACTCGTCAAAGTACTTCAGGTGGTGCTCAATTTCTAGGAGATAAGCTGGTTAGTTGGTCATCAAAGAAGCAAATGAGTACGTCGATTTCCTCCACTAAGGCTGAATACATTGCCATGTCATCTTGCTGAGCTCAAATCCTTTGGATGAGGTCACAATTATCTGACTATGGCTTTGTGTACAACAAAATTCCAATGTACTGTGACAACAAAAGTGCGATTGCTCTTTGCTGCAACAACATCCAACACTCCAGNGATAAGCTGGTTAGTTGGTCATCAAAGAAGCAAATGAGTACGTCGATTTCCTCCACTAAGGCTGAATACATTGCCATGTCATCTTGCTGAGCTCAAATCCTTTGGATGAGGTCACAATTATCTGACTATGGCTTTGTGTACAACAAAATTCCAATGTACTGTGACAACAAAAGTGCGATTGCTCTTTGCTGCAACAACATCCAACACTCCAGATCGAAGCATATTGATATTCGACATCATTTCATCAGGGAACAAGTGGAAAAGGGAATTGTGGAACTTTACTTTGTGAGGACAAAATTTTAGCTGGCTGACATCTTCACTAAGGCACTTCCCAGAGATCGGTTTCAATTCATTCTCCCGCACCTTGGAATGAAGAGTCTCTCTCTTGAGTCACTCAAAAGTCTTCAGGAGGAAAATGACGAGTAATGGATTTGCTTCACATATCCTTGTACATATTCTTTTAAATCAAAAGAAAAATACAAAAATATAAAACCTAGAAAAACCATAAAAATCTGAAAAACAAAAAAAAAAATAGATTAAAAAAATCCATTTGATGTACGTTTCAGTGCATCACTTCTAGAAAAAGAAGAGAAGTCTTCTTTCATCCCAAAATCTCTCTCTTATGATTCTTCAAGAGAGTTTTTGTGGTTTACAAGGTGGCTATTGGTCTTAAATTTTTACAAATACCTTACTGCTCAACCTAATGACTCCAATTCTTTAAATAGAAATCGGGTCATTAATTGAGGGGGAGCGTATTTGCTCAAAATTTCGGCACCTTTAAAAACTTTGTGCACCAGCAGCAGTGAACAGGTGTTTCAAAAATCAGTACATGATAAAATTTTACCACATTTTCTCCCATTTTTCTTCTAAAATCATTTAAATCAATTGGGATCACAAAATCTCAAAAGATTTGAAATTTTTTGATCAGGGGAGAGAATGTGATTTAAAATATGAAATCTGATTTTAAACGTGATGTTTTTGGACTCAAAGGTATGCTCTCCCGTATGTGCTAAAATNCCATTTTTCTTCTAAAATCATTTAAATCAATTGGGATCACAAAATCTCAAAAGATTTGAAATTTTTTGATCAGGGGAGAGAATGTGATTTAAAATATGAAATCTGATTTTAAACGTGATGTTTTTGGACTCAAAGGTACGCTCTCCCGTATGTGCTAAAATTTTTGAAGTTTTTGAATTTTAATCAAAGCACATATTGAGGGGGAGCAAGATGGTGAATAAATGATCTCAAACGTACGCTCTCCCGTATGTGCTAAAGTTTTAAAAACTTTCAAATTGAATCTATCAATGTGCACATATTGAGGGGGAGCAAGTGGCTAAGAGTCTTTCGCGTGTTTTTACAATAACAAGTAAAAACCGTGAATTGATTTTGACTCAGATTTGACTCATGAATTGACGAAACACAAATGTTAGAATTCGAAAGGAATTTATCCAAGTAGAAAGTACCGTTTCGAGAAGCTCTTCTTAGATGTATACTTTGACGGGTCTAACTTCCTTTTTAAGGAATGTTAACAACTTCAAGTTAGTTATTAGGGCTAGTTATCACCTAAAAACTGATAATGGATCCCTTTAACTAAGCAACGTAAACATGTCCCTAGGGTATATGTCTATTAAGAGTGGATCAATTCAAAAGTGCAACTCACCCCGACATGTGCAAATTTCAATCAAAACCTATGAGCACATGTTAAGGGGGAGCATTTGAAAAGTTACAAAACTCTCAAGTGTTAACAAAATGTGTTTCTTAATCATAAACACTTTGAGAGAATTTTCAATGATTTGGTTATATGACGATTATGGAAAGATACCAAAAGACCGACCACTTTACTTTAAAGCATGGAGTTATAAGGATGGTAAGGTTAGGTATATGTTCTCATGATCCACCAGAACCGGAGGGATCTTCCCAGGGACAATCCAATAGATAGATTAGAAGTCCTTAGGAATGATTGCAAAAAAGGAGTAAAGTGAGAAAGGGAAGAGTGCCGACTGAGATTGAGCTAGGACTGGAACAAACCCAACAAGGTTCTAGTAATGAAGTCTCGGTAAGCACTGAAGGGGTTGAAGAATTAAAAAGAAATGAAATGAGAACGGGCGAAAAGAAATAACCCTCCAAATATTCAACCTTAGGGCAGAAACCGGGTTCAATTCATATGCTACTGATTGTTACTAAGGTAACATCGGTATTGAAGAAAAGACGTCTTGGACCCAGTGACGCACTGCACTAAACCTTCCAGCCACTCAAGTTCTCTTAAAAGAGCTTGTTTCATTCTCACAGGGAACCAGTGTAATCTATCGACTTGTCTCTTAGAGCTAGTTGATATTGAAACAGGAGACCCCTCCCTAGTCTCCGCATAGGATAACCAAATTGCACTTATCGAGTCTAGAGCCACGAGATGCATCAAAAGATCTCATAGGAACACTTGATACTTCTACACTGGTTGTTCATCAATAAGGACACCAGTTGTAATATTTTTGAGTCCTACGCAGATCTTAGCAATCTGCCAAGAACACTTATGAGGGAGTACACATATGTATTTCCCAGTGATTGAGTGGAAACTCCAGCCAGGGTCAACATCAAACAGCCATGACAGCAGGTCACTTCGGTAATCTCTTGTAGATTACGCTTAGTGTTCGCGGTGGTGTTCCAAAAGTTCTACAGTCGTGGGGTGATCTCCAGCGACTCACCTAATCGTTGGTGTACTTCGGTATGTCAGTGAAAGCCCTTTAGGGGGCATCCGATTAGGAACGGCCTTAGTAAGGATTAGAGAAAGTCTTCACACTATGCTGTTGACGATCTCAAAGTCCGAACTTGTAAGTGCTGGTATGTTTATTACTAACCAAGTTTATTACTAACCAAGTTTTATGCAGCTCAACATACCAAACTTATCATTTTCACCACCATCACTCTAGTTCCACATGCTCATACCGGCATCTAAAAGGAGTATTCAGACCAATTCAACCATGGAGATTCACTCAACAAAGATATATGGGCATGTGGAAAAGGCGGACTCCCACCAGAGACAAAGAAGTTGGCGGTTGCTGCTGATTGCTGAAAAGATGCCGATTCATCACCTCATGCTTACACTTCAACATCAAATCTAAAGAAATCATGATCATGGAATGGGCTTCAACTATGCTTCCACAACTCTAATGCAGAAGATCATGATCCAGAAAAGTGTGAGCATGACAACACAAAGACAATCACAACATCACAAAGAGACACTTCCACTCAAAGATGACTTGAAGCTACTCATTTGGATGATGAACAAGAAGCAATGTCTAAGATCATCCTACACATCAAGCAAGTCATCTTGAGTCCGCTGCTGAAAGCACAAAGTTCATTTCACTGAAGAATCAACAACTGTGAGCTACAAACACATCTACAAAGATCTCAATGCTAGAACTCAAGATTTAATTTTTGGGGTGACCTCCCTCAGGGGGAGATTGTTAGGAATACGTTTTTCCTATAGAAGATTCGGTCACCCCAAGTACTTTAAAGCATTGTATAGCTTGTAGTATTTAACATATTAGTTAATACATAGCCTATCCCACCAAGGGAGAGGGTTGGACCTTCTCATTCTCTTAATCTATTTTTTTGTTTTTCTCTCAAGGTTTCCAACTACTTTCTCTCTCTAACTTCTCTCTAACTTTCTTCTCTTCTTATTCTTGAATTCGATCCATATACAAGTCCATACGTGTTCTAGAGATTATTAGTATCCTACAGTGTGTTATTGATAAGTCGGCTAAATATAAATGTAAAACTTGTGTAGGCATTAACACTGCTAAATCGCAACGACACATCACGCGCATCAGGTATATTGTGACTACGTTAGACCATAGATCCAACATTGAGGCCAACAATTGGTATCAGAGCGGTTTGGAATCACTAACCAAATCATCATATAACAAGGGTTCTAATTTTGCCCTGAATCGAAGAACAAAACTTCCCAGAAAACTCGGTATACATATTTTTTTTTCTGCAAACATATCATTCGAACCACAATCAAAATCAAAACAGTCATTTTGTGATTCGGAAAAACGCCCTTAATTCTTAGCCGCCTCGTAACATAGTTACCGGCAACAAGGAAAAGGCATTTTCAATTGGTTTGCAAATATTTTTTTCTTTTTTCCATTTTTACCGAGAGAAGAAAACATCACTGGGAACATTATACCGATTCAGAAACAAGAACCACCATACCATAAATAACATGAGAGTCATCAAAGGGTAAATAAAAAGTGATTCAAAAGGAACAAACACACCTGTTGTATTGTGACATTTCGTAAAATTTCATGTCACTAATTTTAATATTTTTATTATTTAACTATTCTATTTTTTTTAATTAACTTCATCGGAAGTTATCCGTGTACGTTCAATTCATTCAACCGCAAAGAGACTATGTCTATTATACACTTTTTATCCATCATGTCTTCCTTACAATCCTATTTTAAAAGTCACTTTTCACTTTTTCCATTTTTACGTAAACCTTGCACCTTTTACGTTTTACGCGATTTAAATTTACGTTTTATGATTTTAACAACGTGAATCAAAGCTAGACTATGAAAATTTTACATGTTTTATTCATTTTAACCTATTCTCATATTTACAAGTGAGTTTTATACTTGTCGTTTCATTTTTAAAGTTTACATCACTTTTATCAAGAACCGGTGTCACTAAACGCGTTTTCAACTCACGGTTTCATTTTTAACGACGTTTAAACACTCCGATAAACCCAAGGCTCTCATGAAATATTAAAATTAGCCATTTTAACACTTCATAACAACTTCATAATATTTTTATAAAACTTTTCTAAAATTCACGTTTTCACGTCACCCGGTTCTGCGTAATTCGCGTTTTTAAGACCGTATGCTTGATTTAAACCCCACAAACACACTAATACACCAAATATTAATCAAATACAAATAAAACTTCCCTTGGAAGCCCCAAAAACCGGCCATGTATACACACACACTCATTATAATTTTTATTCATTTTCAATAAATCCCATCATTTCCATTTCACATGCAAATCTCACCAACCTTCAAGAAAATCATCCATCTCCTCTCCTCCCTTGTCCTTGCTGCCACGAATCACCACCATAACACCCTCATCTCTGTGATTTTTCATCATCAAAATATTCACCACAACATCCTCTTGAAGGTACTCACAAAAGATGGTGATTTGAATCGAAGATTAGGAGGTTTTATTGAAGTTTCTTAGTGTTTTTCCTTCAAGATGATTAGGACTTGGTTTAATCAAGTGGGTAATCATATTTTGAAGGTTTAGAAGTGAAGATTTCTGTTATTTGGGTGTCTCTTGGTCGAAATTAATCAAGCCCTAATTAAGTGGTTTGTGATTGTCACTTCTAGTAAGTTAATTCCATCTTTTCCTTTTGATTTCTTGCTCACGCAAATGAGTTTTTGTTATTTATTTATTTATGGTTTTGCTTCAGTGAGTAAAACCCTCATGATGCTAAACATGATATACTTGATTCATTAGGACCATAGGTTAAGGGTGATTATGTTTGGGATAAGTTATGTTTAGGTTAGATTGGATTTGTGATGCAGAAATTTTAGAGCTGCATTGTTGGAATGAAAAGACCATGATTCAATGGGTTATAAAATTTGTAAAAATTATACAGACCTAGGTATATGTCTCAGGTTCATTTTTCAAAAAGGCTCACCATTAGAAGTGTTAGGATGATTAAACTATGAATTTTATGGTAAAAAGGGTCAGATTCTGTATGCTGTTGGCATTCGGGGCAAAAATCAAGTTTTACTCCATAACTTTTTGAAAACTAAACATGTAACCTGTACTAGACAAATAGAGCTATCACCTCCAATTGGCCTCACCTTTATTGGACCTGTAGATTTCAAATGACGGCCAATATGGTAAGCCGTAAAATTCAGTCACACTTTTCTTTAGGACAGGTCTGTAAAGAAAATTTATAAAAAGTGGCTAGACCTGCAAATTTTTGAGTAAACTTATTTTTACAGTACACTAGGAACTTAGGGGAAACTAGGGATATAAAGAACTTAAAAAGTTGACTTACGGTTTGCAAGTAGTGATTTTTACAAGTCGGGGAAAGTTTTCAGCCACTAGTAAAACTAAGAAAATGTGTTGGGTAAAACAACTCGGGAACTTGCTATTTTTGGGAACCATGAACATATGACTTGTGAAAACCCTTAGTATAATCCCTTGGCTATATGAATCAAGTATAATAATGTGCATCCATTCTCTTATTCAATTAGCATACTCTTAGACACGTTTCTTGTTATAGGTCATTTCTAGTTTCGCTTCGGTTCTTCGGTTATCTTTATTCGTGCTCTATCACTCCACTACTTAAGGTGAGTTTATAGCCTCGCTTTTAATCTTTTAAATGTTTTATAAACCTCGCGAGGGGGATACATGCTAGTTTTACAAAACGAATACAAGTAGCTTTTTGGTATGCTTGACCCGAATACATGATTATAAGACATTGAGTGTCTCTTGCCAATTAAGTCCCCATCATGAACCGTTAATCATGTGGAAAACGCTAATATTATGAATATGCATATTGGGCATTGACCAGCCTGGCCGAATGGGTAGCGCCCATCTTTCAACGGTCACATAATATTGAGAATATGAGGTAAATGGCAAATATTACCCTACCGGGGCAAATGATAAAACTTGGTTAAGGTTCGGTTTCATGAGCTCTATGTTATAATCTGATAACCCGACAAGTACCGATCATACTTGTTACCCGATGAATAATACTTGTATTCAATTTATTATTACTAAACTCTATGAATTCACTCAACATTATTGTTGACTTTTAGCATGTTTATCTCAGGTCCGTAAGTAACCTCAGCTTGGATGGGCCGCGCAAGGAAAGATTATCGATCAAGATGGCTCATGTTTTAAATATTTTATCATGTACTAAAATGATGAAGACTTTTTATTATCCTATGTATCTTTCAAACTTTGTAAACTATTTTGGGACCTCTTGTAAAACTTAAATAACCTTTTAAGGTGAACGTTTATTAAATATTTCTTGTATGAAACTTGTTTATTATATTTGTACGATGTAATCGATATATAGCACCCCATGTCCCTTCCGCTGCGATCTTGAAAATGGGGGTGTTATAGATTGGTACCAGAGCACAAATTATAGTGAACTAGGTCTTTTGTTTGAAAAACCTAGATTATAATCATTTATTTTTTAAAATCATGAGCTTCCATCATCTTGTCCGATATCCATGCGCGCCTACTCCTAAGTTTCCTATTACTCCCTCGAGTATATCTTAATTATATTAAGGATAATTATAGGAGCACTATAATTATTTCTTTACTCGTCCAATAATCCGCGAAAGTATCACTCATATATATATATAACCTTTTGTGCACTAAACTTCCTTGTTGTATTTTATGCTATTCATGTGCATTGTGAATTTCCATCCGGAAATTTATACACATCTTCGAATGCATTACTAAACGTACACATATTGTGAATATTACTATATGTACTTAAGTTAATTTTTTTTCCTACTATCCTGCTTGTTCCTGAAGCATCGCTATTTTTTTTCTTAACGGATTTTCTCCATGTGAATACTAAACTCTTCTAAACATTGTGAGTTACACGATGGTATTTCTCAGACATTGTATGCGATTACAATGGTCTCTCATATTTATCCGACATTGTATGTGATTACAATGGTCTCTCTTATTTCTCAAACATTGTATGCGATTACGATGGTCTCTAAACTCTTTCATCACCATATGTTATATAATTTCATATAACGTCGAAACCTGTTACAATTTATCAATATCTATTGGTTGTCTTACTCACCCTGAACTCATGTTTTCTAAGCATTTCTGCTTACTTTCCGAAGCACCACTATTGATACTATGTATATAAAGACTATTTATATGTACTTGGTTTACTCTCGACTACTTATCTTTATAAATGTTTTACCGATTCTTACTCTTTATATACTCAGTCTCCACTACTTCTCCCAATTATGTATCTATTTCACCAAAATTACCAAACTGTTATACATACTTATTCCTTTTGATGGTCCCCTTTCTTATTAACTTAAAACATTGATTTATTATTACCTCATTAACTATTTTGTTATCATCTTACAAATCATTCTGTCAATTACCTTATAACAAAATTTTCACCATCCTATAAACCATTTTATTACTTTCATAAAATTAACACTACCCTTGTCTTATTAACTAAAAATGCTGATTTACTATTACCTCGCTGACTATTTGGTTATTATCTTATTGATCGTCATTTTCTTATAAATCTTATAAACCAATTCTGTGTTGTCGCTTAAAACTTCGTTTAACAAGTTCTTCTTTACAAAAGCTGAAGTTCAGCAACTTTTTCTACATTCATCAAGTTCTCTTTTGAAACCTTCATTGTTAAAGGTCCATGATTCTGGCCCGATGTGGACTAATTTAGAACCGCTTAAAACTTCCTTCTTGTGCGTATTCTCCTTATTCGCTTGTGTTACACACTCATACTACTTACTTATGATTGATTCTTACGTATGTACAACTTATATTACTCTTTGTATATAAGATACTTATGAAAACTCCATGCTTGTCCAACAATGGACATATCACGAGTATAACTAAGTTAAGTATTTGAAAATTTTATCGAACCTCGGTTAAATATAGCCTAGTCACCTATATTTAACCTAGGGACAGTGGAACATAGTCTGACTACCTATGTTCGACTTAGACTTTTCAAATACTGGGAATAGTTATATATGGGTTATGTCTAATTGATGTTCTACTTGATTTCCGAGAAACGCAAAATTCTTATGTGAGTATAACAATTCAGCGTTATTCATTCGATCGAGCACAACAACTAAACAAATCCTCACTCTAACTTTATCGCGTATAGTCAACTTTACTATGCACCGTATTTCTACACGACGAGAATCGAACCACTTCGTTAGTTATTCTAGACTTCATTCCTTACGAGTATCCTCATGTTTTTCGCAAGTGAACCATCGGGGGATAAAGCGAGTTAAGCTCCGGGACGGAGCTCACTTAAGGGGTACGTGCTGTGACATTTCGTAAAATTTCATGTCACTAATTTTAATATTTTTATTATTTAACTATTCTATTTTTTTTTAATTAACTTCATCGGGAGTTATCCGTGTACGTTCAATTCATTCAACCGCGATTATACTATGTCCATTCTACACTTTTTATGCACATTTGGTTCCTTACAATTCTATTTTAAAAGTCATAATTTACTTTTTCCAATTTTACGAAAACCGTGCACCTTTTACGTTTTACGCGATTTAAATTTACGTTTTATGATTTTAACAACGTGAATCAAAGCTAGACTATGAAAATTTTACATGTTTTATTCATTTTAACCTATTCTCATATTTACAAGTGAGTTTTATACTTGTCGTTTCATTTTTAAAGTTTACATCACTTTTATCAAGAACCGGTGTCACTAAACGCGTTTTCAACTCACGGTTTCATTTTTAACGACGTTTAAACACTCCGATAAACCCAAGGCTCTCATGAAATATTAAAATTAGCCATTTTAACACTTCATAACAACTTCATAATATTTTTATAAAACTTTTCTAAAATTCACGTTTTCACGTCACCCGGTTCTGCGTAATTCGCGTTTTTAAGACCGTATGCTTGATTTAAACCCCACAAACACACTAATACACCAAATATTAATCAAATACAAATAAAACTTCCCTTGGAAGCCCCAAAAACCGGCCATGTATACACACACACTCATTATAATTTTTATTCATTTTCAATAAATCCCATCATTTCCATTTCACATGCAAATCTCACCAACCTTCAAGAAAATCATCCATCTCCTCTCCTCCCTTGTCCTTGCTGCCACGAATCACCACCATAACACCCTCATCTCTGTGATTTTTCATCATCAAAATATTCACCACAACATCCTCTTGAAGGTACTCACAAAAGATGGTGATTTGAATCGAAGATTAGGAGGTTTTATTGAAGTTTCTTAGTGTTTTTCCTTCAAGATGATTAGGACTTGGTTTAATCAAGTGGGTAATCATATTTTGAAGGTTTAGAAGTGAAGATTTCTGTTATTTGGGTGTCTCTTGGTCGAAATTAATCAAGCCCTAATTAAGTGGTTTGTGATTGTCACTTCTAGTAAGTTAATTCCATCTTTTCCTTTTGATTTCTTGCTCACGCAAATGAGTTTTTGTTATTTATTTATTTATGGTTTTGCTTCAGTGAGTAAAACCCTCATGATGCTAAACATGATATACTTGATTCATTAGGACCATAGGTTAAGGGTGATTATGTTTGGGATAAGTTATGTTTAGGTTAGATTGGATTTGTGATGCAGAAATTTTAGAGCTGCATTGTTGGAATGAAAAGACCATGATTCAATGGGTTATAAAATTTGTAAAAATTATACAGACCTAGGTATATGTCTCAGGTTCATTTTTCAAAAAGGCTCACCATTAGAAGTGTTAGGATGATTAAACTATGAATTTTATGGTAAAAAGGGTCAGATTCTGTATGCTGTTGGCATTCGGGGCAAAAATCAAGTTTTACTCCATAACTTTTTGAAAACTAAACATGTAACCTGTACTAGACAAATAGAGCTATCACCTCCAATTGGCCTCACCTTTATTGGACCTGTAGATTTCAAATGACGGCCGATACGGTAAGCCGTAAAATTCAGTCTCACTTTGTTTTTGGACAGGTCTGTAAAGAAAATTTATAAAAAGTGGTTAGACCTGCAAATTTTTGAGTATAATTATTTTTACAGTACTCTAGGGACTTTGGGGAAACTAGGGATATAAAGAACTTAAAAAGTTGACTTACGGTTTGCAAGTAGTGATTTTTACAAGTCGGGAAAAGTTTTCAGCCACTAGTAAAACTAAGGAAATGTGATGGGTAAACAACTCGGAAACTTGCTATTTTTGGGAACCATGAACATATGACTTGTGAAAACCCTTAGTACAATCCCTTGACTGTATGAATCAAGTATAATAATGTGCATCCATTCTCTTATTCAATTTGCATACTCTTAGACACGTTTCTTGTTATAGGTCATTTCTAATTTCGCTTTGATTCTTCGATTGCCTTATTCGTGCTCGATCACTCCACTACTTAAGGTGAGTTTATAGCCTCGCTTTTAAACTTTTAAATGTTTATAAACCTCGCGAGGGGGATACATGCTAGTTTTACAAAACGAATACAAGTAGCTTTTTGGTATGCTTGACCCGAATACATGATTATAAGACATTGAGTGTCTCTTGCCAATTAAGTCCCCATCTTGAACCGTTAATTATGTGAAAAACGCTAATATTATGAATATGCATATTGGGCATTGACCAGCCTGGCCGAATGGGTAGCGCCCATCTTTCAACGGTCACATAATATTGAGAATATGAGGTAAATGGCAAATATTACCCTACCGGGGCAAATGATAAAACTTGGTTAAGGTTTGGTTTCATGAGCTCTATGTTATAATCTGATAACCCGACAAGTACCGATCATACTTGTTACCCGATGAATAATACTTGTATTCAATTTATTATTACTAAACTCTATGAATTGACTCAACTTTATGTTGACTTTTTAGCATGTATTTTCTCAGGTATTATTTTGCTAGCTGAGCATTGGGAGCAATCGGAGTCGTGTGGATATCAAAACCTTAAAGACTTGGTTTCCTTCACATTCGATATTATTTTCTTTAATTATGCAAATGAGTCATGTCTGAACTCTTGTAACTTAAGTTTTGAATAAAAATTATTGGGACCTTTGTACTCTGATTTATTAAATCGAATGTGACATCTTATTAAACATCTCTTTTGAGGCCGTTTTATGTAACTTGTGTGTATAAACTATGAAGTGACACCCAAATTGGTATTCCGCTGCGTTGTAAATTTTGGGGGTGTCACATGTATCCACAAGAATCAATACCCTTCGAATTTTTTTTTTTGAATCTTCACTTGATTCAAACATACACGGCAGAAGAATCCCAAGAGGATCAATCGGAGTTCAAAGAAGAACCCAAACCGTGAAAGAGATTGGTTAACCAAAGCCAATAATAGGCGGTCAACCATCAGGAGAAACAAGAAGCAGTTATCGGGGTCTCATCAAAAGAGAGAGACAAGGATATCTCTTCAAAGAGATACCAAGAAATAAAGGAGAGGCGCAATAATAAGCGCTAGGGCACACAGAAACCAAAGAGGGCTACGGGTTTTAATTTAACCCCCCTAGGTTTCGAAAATTTTCATATCCACCCTTTTATTTTGAACTTATACTCATTATTAGTATAATTTATCTTTTATTTTGATAAGTTACTACATAATACCCTTAAGTATCTTATCATATTTAATTTTATAATAACCTAGTGTTTTTACGCTGCTTATTATAATTAGGAATAACTTTTAAGGAGTAATTAACCTTCAGTTTATTTCACTTTGAATTTATAATCTCCGAGGATAGTTTATTTNACTAATCCTATAGGTTTTGATTGTCACATTAGACACAAAACATTAGAAGCGCGCTATATTCTTTTAACACATCCCGTGTTAGAATTTTAGGAGATTAACTTGTCATTGTCACTTTAAGAAATGACTAAAGGTGGAGACGATGGAAAGAAGGAGGTTAGTATACCTAATACTACCCCTCAATTCTAATGCCCGATATTGAAACCCGCGAATTACTCACTATGGGCAATTCTAATGCAAATTATTTTAGAAGCAAATGGGTTATGGGAAACGATAGAGCCATTATACTCAACTCAACCCGATAAGCAAAAAGAGAAAACTGCTATTGCATACCTTTACCAATCCTTACCCGAAGATCAATTACTTCAAATAACAAAGCACAAAACCCCGACAGCAATATGGGAGGCTTTGAAAACTAGACACTTAGGCGAAGAAAGAGTACAACAAGCCAGACTTCAAACACTCAGATCTGAACTTTAGTTGTTACATATGAAGGAAGACGAAACAATAGACACCTTTATAGGAAAACTCACAACTCTTGTAAACAAAGCCGCCAGTCTAGGACACACAATTAAAGATCATAACTTAGTTAGGAAATTACTAAATGCTATACCTGATAGGTATCTGCAAATAGTTGCATCTATAGAACAATATTCCGATCTAAACACTATGACACTTGAAGAAGCAATTGGTAGACTTAAGACCTATGAAGAAAGGATTAAGTTTAAGAAAGGGAAACAGGAGAACAATCAAGAAAAATTGATGTTCACACGAGATGAAAGTAGAGGAAAGAATTTTAAAGGACGTGGTAGTGGAAGACATAAATTCTCACACAATAAAAACCACGAGAAATTTAAAGGAGAAAGAAAAGAGGGAGAAAAACGTCCTAACAACTTCAAAGGATCAAACTTTGATCTTAGCAATGTAACTTGTTACAAATGCAACAAGAAAGGACATCTTGCAAATAAGTGTTATGTCAAGACAAACACTAACGTGCAATCTAATCTTGTCGAGGAGGACTTAGAACCTACCTTATTAATGGCAATTTTAGAAGATCCACTTGTAAAAGAAGTTGAAGACCAAAATGTCTCACTACACGAAGAGGTAGAAACAAAGGAGACAAATATGGATAGTCTATGGTATTTAGACAATGGAGCTAGTAACCATATGACTGGAGTGAGAGAACACTTCAAAGATCTAGATGAGAAAGTTAGTGGAAAAGTGAAATTCGGAGATGGATCACACATAGAGATCAAAGGCAAAGGTTCAATTCTAATAGAATGTGATGACGAGAAACAAAGAATTATTTCACACGTCTATTACATCCCAAGCCTAAAGAGCAATTTATTGACCCTTGGACAATTCACCGAAATTGGTTGTAAAGTTGTAATGGAAGATAATGAACTACGAATTTATGACATGGACGACAAAATCTTCATAAAAGTAACTAGACAAAGAAACCTTCTATATAAAGCAAGTCTGAGAATAGGCACACTTGTTTGCTTACTAGCAAACTTAAAAGATAACACTTGGTTATGGCACGCAAGACTAGGACATCTCAACTTTGAATCATTAAAATCTATGACTCAAAAGGAGTTAGTTAAAGGAATACCTTCCATTAAACATACAACACAAATCTGTGATGTTTGTTTAGTTGGTAAACATAGTAGAGCACCATTTCCAAAGAAAGCCAAAACCAGATCAACATCACCCTTAGACTTAATGTAACACCCCAACCCGAAAAGGGCTAAAGTGTAACATTATGGTGTCATTCAGAACACAAGTGAAATGGAGATACAATACTAATACAAAACTTACAAGGCATTACAAGGAAACAAGACAAGATACAAGATACAAAAGGGCATCAAAAACAAAAACATAAGGCCAAAAAACCAAGGAACTACTATCTTTAAAATGTTCTATGAATCTCCTATAGCTCTCGTGCAGCAATGAATGGGTCTATTGAATAGGGCTGTTGAGGACCCTAAACGTCTTATGTTTCTCCCCAAAAAGGAGTCAAGCCTATTTCGAGTGTACACCAATACCCTATCATATTCATTTAAACCCTTTTAACAACATATGATTCCTTAAAAACCTGGCCGCATACTGAGTAAAAAGTAGAACATGCAGAGAGCGCTTGAGGACATTTCTGTACAAAAGCTCAATGATGAGATAGACAAACCTCTAAAAGAATATTGTTATCATGCAAGACATAACGAGCCCGAATAAGTTATGCTAAAATAGTGCATACATAGGAGGAAGAGCGTGCAATACTAAATATATAAATTTGGATAGACTGACTTATGGGAATACTACGCGCGGGCCTTCGGTTATAATCTAAGAAGGAACGATTTATAATTCACTAATCATAAAATGACGACTCATTAGTCATAAATTGGGAAGGCGGTACCCAAATATTCTATAAGGTTCGGGAAAATGTATACCTTTCAAATAGGAATTAGGCGTTATATGTTTATCGAAGGAAAAGAAGATTTTGACAAAGATAACAGTGAATACAAAGCATATAAAAGGGTCATTTGCCCAGTTCATAGCGAAAACTGCGACCTTCTTCATTGGGCAATATGTCTGTATAGTTCCCATAGGCCTACTTCGTTTCAGATTTCGAGAAAGCAGGAGAGATGACTATTTTCTCTCAGTATTCCATAAGGTTTATTAATTACTTGCATTTGTATAAATTTTCGGAAATAAGGTCAGGTTATCAGATATACTCGAACCGGTTATAACAGCATTACTGCTACACGTGTGTCTTACTATGTCACTCTCCCCTTTTCAAGTGGATTTTAATCATAGAAATCACTTCTCAAAGTTAATTTTCCACAAGGTTTTATGAATTATAATTTCATTTGAGGGTATACATAGACTTATATCCAAAGGTTTTGTTAAAACTGAAGGACTGCGTCCCACTTGAAACCTTACACACTAATGGCAGGATTCAGTCAATGTGAACTGTTAACCATTGTATTTTTCCAAAAGGGTCCACAGTTCTTCTTTTCATGTGTCCGTATCAAAGATTACCCTTGTGGACCTGTAACCTATTGAATTACACTATAGATTTCTGGGAATAGATTGATGTTACCAGGTCTATCTACATGTCATAGGGTGTACCAAGCTTTCCAAGGGTGCGGGTTTTCAAGTATATTTATATTCGCGCCGACCAGCACAAAGCTCAAATGCTCTTTATATCATAAAAGTTACTGAACATGGAACAATTAAAGGGGAAATTAAAGCCTCTCAATAGAATTTGGGCAGTGACCTAAGCACATCAAATCTCTCTCAAAATGGACTTGATGGCTAGTTGAGACCTTTCGCGGAACCAGGATACTGTCTCGGCTGCGATTTGGGCACCTCAAAGCCCTAATGTCACACCATACGTCTAAATTACGAACCATTTTCATTGCTCTTATGCGGTTTGGCCAATAAAAATCCCATATAATCAAGGTGGGGACCTCGACTTTTGGCCTTGCCACCCTTGAGCCCGTTGGGGATACTACATCCGCGTCGCGCTTGAATGCCCATATAAGTGCAAACTCAGGGGTTTGAATCGACTAAAGGATCTAACCACAAGTGACCAGGAACAATTTGCCTTTTAGGAACCTGCATTTGTACCCAATCTAAACAGCTCTGCAAACTGCTGTGTGACCTATTGAACCTTTATCTTGAATTATATCATCTAGATACACTTGGGGAACCGGAACTACTTATACCTACAAATAATACCCAGGAACCTAATGTATTGTGGAGTAAGCCTACCACAGCCATGCAATGTGTGAAGCCTACACCCAAATGAATCTATGGAACAGCAGCGAGTGTATCAGTCTGATTCTGTTATCCACTGCTGCTATGATTATTTATTATTATGGTTGTTATTGGCCAGCATGGCGATGGATTGCATCCTAGATTTGTCTTGTCTTGAACTGTGTTACAATTCTCTCTTCCAACAACATCAGACTAAAGTTCTTAACTACAGTTATTTATATACGCTTACATAGCATTGGTTGCATTTTTCAATACTTTATGGTTGTGGCTACTGACGGCTCGCCGTGCCAAATGCAACAACACAATGTTTCCCTTCTGACGGCTCTCTGTAGTTGAGGTTCAATCCATCTTAGAATTAGTTGAATCTGATTTTTGTATTGGGGTCAAAGGTATAGTCCCGGGNGCTTCACCGAACCTAGAAGAGAAGGGACACGAATCAAGAAGAGTCTGGTTCGCGTAAGTTACCTCTTTTAGTTATCTTTCCATTTTTAGCAGCTTTCCAAAAATAGTAACTTCCTATTTTAGGTAACTTTCCATATTTGGTAGCTTCCCAATTTAAGTAGTTTGAGCATTTTAGATTCTATTTTTAGTAAGTTTCCTTATTTAGAAGGTTTCTATAAATAGCAAGTTTCCATAAATAGCACGTTTCCATAATTAGCAGATTTTCCTATTGGGCAAGTTTCCGAATGTTAACATATTCTTTTAGGTTGGTATTATCATATTATCGAGTTCTCATGTTCATAAGTATCAAGAATCCCATTTTGGAAAGGTTTTGTGAAATTAGGGTTTCATAGAATCACCGAACATGTTTTAGGGTTAAAAGCGTCAATTTAGCAAGTTAAGGGTCACAAATTAAAATAAACATAATACCACACATATACTTAAGTCACATAAGTAAAAAATGCCAGATTTACACTTTACACCCCTTTAGTTTACAAGTTACAATTTAATCCTTTAATTATTCAATTTATCACAATTAAACCATTTACTAATGTAATTATCACATAAGCACCACAACTATTTAAAAAATGACATAATCAGCTCCTCAAGTAAATTATATACGAATCAAAACCTCCATCTTTTCAATATTTACAGATTTAACCCCTTAATTTATATAGTTAATAAATCGGTTTTAATAATTATTAACAATACGTTTTAATCCTTCAATATATAAAATACGCACTTCTGGTCCTTGGACCTATTTTATTCAAATAGTTACTGCTCATATGAGCTTTTCAAAAATACCCCATGAGTTTTAAAAATTACGAAACAACCCCTCTTTATTTTACAAAGTAATCGGCTAACAATAAAATACGCAAATCAAACCCTAGTTCCACCAATCATTAACCACTCATTTTATAATCATTAAAATCATTTAATAATCAAGCCAAAACCAGAAAAACGCAACCCTAGTGCTCTTTCACTATTTTCTTTTTATTTTCTTTTTCTTAATTAAACCCGATTACAAATAAAATCCAAACTAAGTTTACAAGTCTCGAAATTTATGAAGATCATTTTTATGATGTTATATGATACCCATAGGACCAGAGAAAAATATATAAACAGCCTCAAAAAATGGCTATATCGATTAAGTATTTTTATTAGGCTTTTGATTACTAAAATTCGTATGACCACTCTAGCATGCATGGATCAATTCTATCATTTTATACTGATTACATATGATATATAGAGTGATAAAAAATTACCAGAAAGATTTTTGAGCATGTGGATTAAGCAGAACGAATTTCTTCTTCTCGGCTAGAACAAATCAAACCAATTAATGTCACCAGCCCACACGACCGAACCAGCAGCCTCAAACATATTTTTAACACCTTCTTAGGACTTGTAAAAGACCAGGAAAATTATCTAGGAGCCTCAAAAAATTTGTAGCCGTCACTTGTGGATTTTAGAGTTGTTTTAGGGTTTTATTTTATGTTAAAAGGAAACATAAATACAAACCATGTAATTTGAGGATGTGGGAGAAGTATTTTCGGCTAAATTGCTGATTTGAAGGCCAATTTACTGATTTGGATCATTTCCATAATTATTTGATGATTATCTTTGATTTTACATAATTTAAATATCAAAGTATGCATTATATATGAAATTTTTGGCCACATCGTTAGTTTAGGTGAAATAATTATTCTTCTAACTTTTATTATTATTATAATGATCACACAAAAATATTACATAGCATAGATTATTAATTTACAATTGTTTGTGATCGTACGATAATTGTTTTTGATTTAGGGCTTGTTTGGTAAACGTACACAATTCTTCAAAATTTCAAAATGGAGGGTATTTTAGTAATTTAATCACGTCAAGAAAATGTGGGTATTACACTTAATATATGGAGACTTATGTGGACCAATCATACCACCAACACCATTTGCAAAGAGATACATATTCTTGTTAGTCGATGATTATTCAAGATATATGTGGGCATATTTCCTAGAAACGAAAGATCAAGCATTTGATACTTTCAAGGAATACAAGAACACGATAGAAAAGGAGTTAAGGACAACATTAAAGATGTTTAGAACCGATCGTGGTGGAGAATTCACATCAAATGAATTCACACAATATTGCAAAGACAATGGCATATCACGACAACTCACTGCTCCTTATTCACCACAACAAAACCGAGTAGTTGAACGAAGAAATAGGACAATTATGTCTACAACTAGATGTATGATGAAAGCAACTAATATGCCACAAGATTTTTGGGCTGAAGCTGTTAGACATACAATATACATCTTAAATAGTGTTCCTACAAAAGCACTACAAGATATTACTCCATATGAAGCTATTAAAGGAAGAAAGCCAAACCTAGAACATCTAAGAGTTTTCAGCTGCATAGCATATGCAAAGGTACCATCACAACGCTTAACAAAGCTTGATGATAGAAGTAACAAGATGGTATACTTAGGCAATGAACAAGGATCAAAAGCTTATAGATTATTTGATCCAACAACACAAAGGATACGTGTTAGTAGAGATGTGAAGTTTAAAGAGGATGAAGCATGGGATTGGAAGGATTACATAAGTGAACACACTAATGACGAACCTGAATGGATCGACTTCAAAATAGAAAACCTTGAAGCCACAAATGAACACCATGATCAAGATATCCAAACAAATGACGAAGACAATAACTTTCCCAATAATGATGATGATGATTACACAACATCAACAACAAGCTCACCCTCACAATCACAAACACTTCACACACCATCAACAATTTCATCACGAGTAAACTCTCGAGTTACACCAATCAATTCAATACGATCAACCTATCAGAGTGATAATGGTTCAACATCAACCACAACTTCACACTTACACTATGATAACACACCTATAAGAGGTTTTAGAACCTTGAATGATTTATATGAAGACACTGAGAGATTATTACCTGCTGAAGATGAACCTAAGAATTACAAGGAAGTATCAAACGATCAAAAATGGATCGAAGCAATGAAGGTGGAGTTAGATTCTATCAATAGAAATAACACATGGGAACTAACTACTTTACCCAAAGGACATAAAGCAATTGGCTTAAAATGGGTATTCAAGACCAAGAAAGATGCTAATGGAAACATAGTCAAGCATAAAGCAAGACTAGTAGCAAAAGGCTACATACAAGAGCATGGCATAGATTTTGAAGAAGTTTTCGCACCTGTGGCAAGGATGGAAACTATAAGATTATTACTTGCCATAGCTGCTAACAACAAATGGGAAGTACATCACCTTGATGTAAAATCTGCATTTCTACATGGAGATCTAAAAGAAGAAGTTTATGTTTCACAACCGGAAGGCTTCATAAAAAGAGAGAATTCTGGAAAAGTCTATAGGTTTATTAAAGCACTATATGGACTAAGACAAGCACCACGTGCATGGAACATAAAACTGGACAACACCTTGAAGTCCTTAGATTTCAAGAAATGTGCATTAGAACAAGCGATCTACACAAAGGCCACAAAAGACTCAATCCTACTAATAGGAGTCTATGTTGATGATCTAATTATCACTGGCACACCAAAGAATGAGATCGACAAATTTAAAGCTCAAACGGAAGAAAAATTTGAAATGAGTGACCTTGGATTATTAGCTTACTATCTAGGGATAGAAGTCACACAAACTGGAGGTGACATATCAATAAAGCAATCTGCTTACGCGACCAAGATTCTAAAGGAAGTTGGAATGATAGACTGCAATGAAACCTTAATACCTATGGATCCAAGAACAAGATTGACAAAGAATACTGAAGGAACAATGGTCAACTCAACTGGATATAGAAGCTTAATTGGATGTCTAAGATATCTGCTTCACACAAGACCTGAATTAAGTTATCCCATTGGATTACTTAGTCGTTTTATGCAAGAACCAAAAGAGCAACACATGAAAGCAATAAGACAAGTACTACGTTATGTTAAAGGAACAAAGAACTACGGTATCACCTACAAACAAAATGGAGGAAACAAAATACAAGGCTTTAGCAACAGTAGTTATGGAGTCAACACTCAAGAAGGCAAAGGAACTACAGGAATCATTTTCTACTATGGTGATTCACCAATTAGCTGGAGCACACAAAAGCAAGCCACTGTAGCATTATCATCATGCGAATCTGAATTTATTGCAGCAACTGCAGCAGCAACACAAGCATTATGGTTGAAAAGACTACTAAGCAGGCTTACACACTCGAAGGAAGAAAAGGTGACTATTATGGTTGATAACAAATCAGCTATAGAACTAATGAAGAACCCTGTTTTTCACAGGAGAAGTAAACACATTGATACGAAGTACCACTTCATACGAGAATGCGTTGAAAGAGAAGACTTACAAGTTGAATTTATAAGCGGAGAATATTAGAAGGCTGACATACTCACAAAGGCACTACCGAAGATCAAATTTCTTACAATGAGACACCTTATTGGAGTCAAAGATCTAGGAGATGACGATTGTGATTAAGGGGGAGAATATTGGGCTAATCCCAATCTATCCGTTTTCTACCCATTTAAAGGGTCAAACCCGAATTCAAAGTCAACATAAAAAAGTCAACACGCATGTATAACTGTCAAAAGGCAGTTACAAATCTGAAGCAACACATCTGTTGGATTCTGCCGAACCAACACAACCCTTCAATCACACCTTTTCACTTATTATATATAGATTAGATTCTGTAAGCACAATAACTCGATGACAGATTATTTATTTCAATTTATACAAAGATATTTCATTGATTTATTCGTGTACTTTGGTATATTGTGACTACGTTAGACCATATATCCAACGTTGAGGCCAACACTCTTTATAACTCCTAACAAAACAACACAAAACAAAAAGAATAAGAAAGCATGAAACGATTGATCAAATTATCAGATGTGACAAAGGCACTACCATTGTTTTTCTATTTCCTTCTCTTATAAACAAACAAGCATATGCCAAGTAGCGAAGTTAATCCCACAAGTACGGGAATGACTATAACTCTCACTCTCGTCTTTGATTTAGCTGCCATTTCTGTTGCATAAATTAAAGTAAAGATATCCAAACCTTGAATAAACACAAATACATCACATAAATTAATGTTGACTTTCTTACGTAATTCTGAGGCAGCCATTCGTACGTAGATATCTTGCCCATCTTCAGCATATGTTCTCATATCAATAAAATCATCGAACCAAATCAAACATCCACTTCCTCCTGATCTAATATCTAGATTTGCATAAGCTGTACAATTACAGTTCCTCAAGCATACTTTTCACACTCTTCAAGGTTCAAACTCACATTAAACCATGTTTTCCGTGTATCTGGCAACTTCACGCCCGACTGCTTAATGAACCCATCTTCACCCTCACAGTTCAGCTGAACTTTCTTCGCACACCCGTTAGACCAATCTGCTCTTCTCCTCTCATCTGGGAATCCCATATCATATCCTCTTAGGCATCCGCAAGCAGGGGAATCGTTAATGTCATAGATACCATATCGACCACATAATCCATAACGGTCACAGTTATCCATCTGTGCAGTCGCATAAAGCTTCCAGTCTTACGTCCATTCATTCCAAATAAGCCGTTCTATATTCCCGTCGTTGCTTAAAATCATTCTGAACACAACGGAATTATCAACAAGCTCATATTTGTAATAAAGTTCCTTTTCATTGAAAAAAAAATCAACTGTGTAAATATTATTTGGTTTTAAACTAGTCATCCCATTAAACCGCCTCCCGTTCCATGGCCCAGAACTATACTGCACTTCAAAACCGTTCCTTTGAAGAATTTGCGGGAATCCATCAGAATCAAATCTAAATGTATACTGACCAGGTGAAGGATCATCAGCAGTCTTCCATGATGTTAAATATCTATCTAAACCTTTTACAAAATCCTTTCCGAATTTCATGGTTGGTAGGAATGTATCACCAATATAATCAAAACTTTGCCATAAGTAATTCTTGGGATCATTATCATTTTCATTCCTGATAACAAGATTTCCTGTATCTAGAATTTGTGCAACTGGATTATATGCGATAACCGATGAATTTGATGACCAGATCCTCCTATTTATACTATTAAAGAGGATTAGAGTTCCATTACCATCAAGTAACACACTTGAGTTATCAGTAAGTGGAGTCTCTCTATTAGCAACCCATACGACAGTCGTGACAGTTAGTTTGTTATACCAGATTCCTAAATACCGATTGCTTGAAACATTGGAAGGACTGAAAAATCCCATTTCAAAAGTTTCATTGTCTGAAGGTTTGGCCATCAGTTATGTTTTGGTTTGCAGCAATGGTGCTTATTGCTGTTGAGGTTAACAAACAAGTAGAAATGATGGAGACAAATAGGAACAAACAGAAGCTTTTCAGATTGATAGGCAGGTATTGATTCATTTCTAACAAATAATTCGCTTTGATCTTTACCATAAGCAAACCCTCAAAATAATACTTTATCTTTAGATTCTTATTTGAAGGAGAACATACGTGCATGGTCAAACTAGAATTTTCAAAACTCAGGGGTCTTCATTTTGGGAAGTAAAGTCAAATTTGTCTACTCGTATAATTTATTAATCGAAGACCAATAGAGTCCATACACACTATGAACATTATTTCTTGGAATTTAAGCATTGATTAGTTAAGCTGGACACACTAAGGGAGGTGATTGACCCCATTTTACATATAGTATTCTCAATACATTGACTCTTCATAGTTGCCTGGTTTGACATTATCAATCATAAATCATCATTAAATTGATACAATGTATTTAAAAGATTTACATATCTGATTTGCCTCCTCAAGAGTTTCTGGTGGGGCTAAACCGGAACACTGGGTGCCGTTAGGCCCATGGACCTTTGGTCGTTTAACGAATAATTGACAACCTGCAGTAAAGGTCGTTGCACGGCTGCTCGGCATTTATGGTTTTGAGATTATGATAGATTGCTTGGCATCTATCGATATCGATTTAGATTTTCAATAAGACTTTTGATGAGGCATAAACTCCACGTCTGGAGAGGTCACATTAGACTTTTATGGACATCTAGTTCATTTTATTCATTTGCTGGTAGACACATCATATTGGATGGTTTTAGCAACATGATCAGCATGACAACATCTTTGAAGCTCGCTACAATAGTTTTCAACATATCAAGATGTAATCCTCTTTTTAACTTGACAAGTGTGTATGCATTAACCCAAAATATGCCCAAATTAGCTTTCCAATATTTTATGTTCTATAAAAAGTCTTACCTATGTTATTTACATCTTACGATAACTAAGTACTTCAATTGTTATCATTGTTTATTACTTAATTTATTTTGTGCATTTCAGACCAACAGTTCTGTAATAAAATTACTGACATAAGACAACCAGGCATCTTTGCTTTAGTATGCAAGTAATCTGTTGAACACATGTGAAGATGTCGACTCGTTTAATTATTTAAGAAATTAACCATTTTAGTTTTGATTATATTATACGAGTCATGTTATGTAACACCCTAGGCAAATCCCACATCGACAGAGGCCTGGAGAGATGCTGGGTATATAAGAATAACATCCGCCTTATCAGACACAACGCGTTTTGTGGTCTACTGCGAGTAAGGTTCTCAGGAACTAGCAGTTAAGCGTGCTCATGTGATAGTAGCACTGGCTTGGGTGACCTGCCGGGAAGTCTCACACGAGGGCCACAAAAACAAAGCCGTGAGCCATCAGGGCAAAGCGGATAATATTCTGTATCAGTAGGCGGGATGTTACAAGTGGTATCAGAGCCACTCCAGAGCCGTTCAGGATGGTGGGGCAAACCTCATCGAGGAAGATGAGTCCCTAAAGGATGGGGGTGATTGTAACACCTTAGGCAAATCCCACATCGACAGAGGCTTGGAGAGATGTTGGGTATATAAGAATAACATTCGCCTTATCAGAAACAACGCGTTTTGTGGTCTAATGGTTATAGCAAGTTACAGTTAAGCGTGCTCGTGTGAGAGCACAACTGGCATTGGTGACCATGCCGGGAAGTTACAGGAAAGGCCACAAAAGAAGCCGTGAGCCTTCGGGCAAAGCGGACAATATTGTGGGCTAAGTAAGGCGGGATGTTACAACTCGGGTGAATTGTAACACCTTAGGCAAATCCCACATCGGCCGTGGCTTGGAGTGATGCTGGTATATTAGAATAACATACGCCTTATCAGAAACAACGTGTGTTGTGGTCTACTGCGAGTAGGGTTCTCAGGAACTACGCAGTTAAGCATGCTCGTGTGAGAGTAGTAGTGGCCTGGGTGACCTGCCAGGAAGTCTCAAACGGGGGCCACAAAAGCAAAGCCGTGAGCCATCAGGGCCATGAGCCATTAGGGGCGTGAGCCGTCAGGGCAAAGCGGACAATATTGTGTATCAGTAGGTGGGATGTTACATGTTAGACTAATCAACAGTACAACCAACTGACTTAGCTCAGTGGGCCATCTAAATTTCTTCTGGAGCTTGGGAGGTTTTTCCTCGGGTTCGAGTCTCGCAAGAGACAAAGAAAATCCGGATTTTCCTCCAAGTGCGAAGCCGTGAGTTCTAAGGGTTTCCCTTCGCGGGTCTCTCATAGTGGTTCGGGTCCCGGGGCCTGCCTGGTTTAACTCGGAGGCCGGATTTTAAGTGTGGTGCCATTAAAAAAAAGCCCCAATGCATATCGCATAGATACAATCTTGAATCTTCTGAATGGTTGGTAAAACAGTCATAGTATGATCATCACAATAAACAAATCATACGTTTTGACACAAAAAGAAGGGAACTGTGAAATTTAAGTAACAAGTCAACCTTAACCAGAATCAAAGTTGAATCCAGAAGATAAACAACACAATAAGTAGTAATCTTTATTGAATGATTGACAATAGTCGAATGATTACAATGTTTGGGGTTTGGATATCAAAGAGATACACAAGTCCTTTATATTATGAGAAGGATTGTAATATGCAAACGATTACACAGAAGAGAATGATGAGATTGGTATATAAATGATAAAGAGATGATATTCTCTCTTTTGATCTCTATGTGTTGCGTATCTGTAGAAGACAAGAGGGAGCTTCTTATATAGCATGGAGGATCCAGACTTGCCACATTTAGTCCCTTGATTCCAGCAATCAATTAGTGATGAGGCGAAAAGTGTTACGCTTTTAGGGGGTCATTTAATCCCTAAATCGTTATTTTATGATCAAATATTGCCTTAAATCGTTCGTTTTGTCATTTTAGGTACTTTCAGGAGGAATTCTCAAAAACATTGCATTTTGGACGTTTTTGGAGCATAAAAGTGAAGAAAATGACAAAGTCTCAAATCAAGCTGGAATTCCTACCAGACGGCGTCAGGCTTTGGATGCTGACGCTGTAACACCCCAACCCGATAAGGGTAGAAGTACTACATTATGGTGACATATCAAAGCGTATACAGACATACAACATAAGTAATACAAAAGAATTTCAAAGGTTACAAAGGAATAATCTGAAATACAAGGTTACAAAATGAGAACAATAATAAATGCTAAGTCAGAAGATGCCAAAGCTCCTACTAATCCAAAAGCTATCAAAGTGTAGTCTTCTAAGTCCAATGTACTCTCCACTCATAACCCGACTTCCTACTCAAAACCTGCCGCGAAAAGAAACGCGGCTGAGCTTAAAAAGCCCAGTGAACAGATATATAATAGAAACAAACGGAATAGATAACGGAAATAAGGAAAGTAGTAAAAGAGATATCAGAAAGTCTCTGCAGAAGAATATTAATGATAATGAAGTGAAGTACAGATAACCATGAATAAAAGTTCAAACTCAAGTTTCAAATTTATATTCAGAATTAAGTCTAAGTTAAGATAAGTTACATTCAGTATTTCAACCATGTGCCCAGAACAGATCAGATAATAATAGTAACAGCCTCATATGAAATCCAGAGGGAGGCCTCAGAATATCAGATGTAAACAGATGGGTGACCTCAATGGGTTGTGAAGGACGTGTATTGCACACACAGCCACATTCACCAGATAACAGATAAATATAACAGATAACAGATATCAGACCTAGGATGCATCCATTCGCCCCTTACCCATTCACGTGCAGACCATAATCAAAGGGACGGTGTGAGAAATCACTCACCCACACATGAGTCATGTCACTGGTGCATCAATGACACGGACATGGAACCCCCATGCCTAGTGATAGCCCGGGTTTCATACTGAATGGGTCAATGTCTAGTTTAAAAGTTCAAGTTACATAACAGCATTAAATGTCCAGATAAAAAAAAACAGAGGTTCAGATTTTACAGATTATATCAGATATATATATATATATGTCAGATTTTATCAGATGAGCAGTTTCATAAATCAGAGGTNTGTGAGAAATCACTCACCCACACATGAGTCATGTCACTGGTGCATCAATGACACGGACATGGAACCCCCATGCCTAGTGATAGCCCGGGTTTCATACTGAATGGGTCAATGTCTAGTTTAAAAGTTCAAGTTACATAACAGCATTAAATGTCCAGATAAAAAAAAACAGAGGTTCAGATTTTACAGATTATATCAGATATATATATATATATGTCAGATTTTATCAGATGAGCAGTTTCATAAATCAGAGGTTCAACTTTATAAAGGTTCATAAACCAGAAATTCATTCTCTAAAAGAGTTTAAAATCAGAAATTCATCTTTTAAAAAAAGTTTAAGTTTCATAAGAGTAAAGACAGGTTTTAATTACCAAGATCAGACAACAGGTATTCAGATAACAAGTTCGCACAGAAAAGGGGAGCATAGCAGTGGCATAAGGAATCCCAAACAAGTAAAGGTTCTTATCAATGGTTCAAGGCTTACAAGTGTGAAAATATTATAAGAAACTGATTTGGAAAACTTAGCAATTCATTTTAAAACATGGTTATCGTAAAAGTATTACCTTCAAACATTTTGACAAAGGTTATCTAAACCTTCGTTTAGAAACTGACATGTTATCATATTTTCAGAAATTAGTTCAAATAGTTTTATCTCATATTACCAAGTTTTATTTTTCAAAAGAGTTTCCAGAAAACATAATATCAGTGAACCAAAGGTGTCAGATGTACCAAGGTCAGAAATCATAATAGCGGTAGGGAAAGGAACATAGTGATGAGAAGGTAAAGTAAAAGTATGGTAAAGGTCTAAGTCATCAGGATATCAAAGTTTCATAATCAAGGTTTCACAATTTAAATAGTTCAAAGGTTCATAGCAAAGGTTCAATTCGAAAGTTTATATCAATTCTTCATTTAAAGAAATCCTTCAATACTGGCTTTCATGAAAGTGATCTTTAATAATGATTTTCATAAAGATAGTCTTTCAAAGTAGTTATCATACAAGTTAATAAAATTCCATATAAATGTGGTATCACATAGTGCTCATAAGCATCATTTAAAAATAGGTTTTCTCAAAACGTTTTCATAAGATAATTACTAAAGGTTTTCACATCCAGTTATAATATTAATGCACTTTCCAAGTTTCAAGGGTTCAAGGACTAAGGTCACGAAGGGTAATGAATGGACTATATCAAGTGTCATATCATTAGGGTCATAATGAACGAATATCCAATAGATCATAAATGAGAATACCAATAGTAGGGAAATGATAGCAGAGGTACAAAGAGGTCATGTCAGAATAATGGATCAAAGTCAAGGAATCATATAAAGATTCATAACGGAGTTCAATTCAAGGTTCAAATCTAGTAATTATAACATAGGGTTCATGACAAGGATCAAATCAAGTGGGTCATATCACATTTCAAGGTAAGCATAGCAAGGGTTCATATATCACGGTTTCAAAATCAAGCTCAAATCAAGTCATATCAAAGGTTCATAAATTAAGGGAAACATAGCAGGGTTCAATATAGTATATATAACAGATCAATATAGGAAAGTCTTCAAAAGAAGGCTCAGAGCAAACATAGCATAGTCAAACAAACAGTCCAAGATAGGGAAGGAAGAACCATGAGAAACCTTTACTGAAAAGGTCAGAATATCTGTACCTTAACGCGTATGAAAGGAAAGCAAATGAATGAATGAACACAAGGAAACAACGTCACGCCTCTTCAAATGATCTACACGAAATAGGGATCACTTAATACTTATATGTTTATTTCATAAGTTAAAAATGGTCTTTAATGATTTATGCTTATAGTTATACTCATTACTCGTTTTAGGTTTATTTTACAATTATGGGTTAGTCTCTTATGAATTTTAAGACACATCAAATTAACTCCAGAGACTCTCCCAATTTTTCCTGAGGTTCCCACATAAGTTAAGTAGTTACTAAAAATTTTTCAGATTTTATTAGTGAGTGTAAGTATCCTTTAAAAATTCACATTTCCAGACCTACCCAGAAAAATAACTGCACAAACACCCAGAAAGTTTGCGTTTGGTTAGCCCATTTATACTCTTCATAAAAATCTACAAACATTCCAGGAAGTCCCACATAACCCAGATATTACTCCTGTCAAAGGAGAGATCCTAACTCCTTACGGTTTGAAAATGAAAAATCAAAAACGGATACTAATTTTCAGACCCGATTACTTAGCTTTGACACCTAATTTTGTAAAAATCAAAAAGCTTACTTCCCGACCTCCAATCACCATAAAATTTATATTTCCAGAAAGTAGACAAGTAGTACTTATGTTTAGATTCAAAAATTACTTAAAAACACGTAGGTATCATCAAAATATACCCACTTCAATCCGACAAAAATTTCTGTCAGCAAACAACTCACATGAAATCACCACAAAACCCTATTCCTTTAACCCTACTCGACCCGTAATTATACTCTAGGGTTCTTAGCATTTAGTTAATGTTTCATTACTGATTTAATGACCATGTTTTAGGGCTTGTTTCAGATTTGATTCATATGGCCAAAATAGAAATACTAGTCGACATATATGTTTCCTAATTCATGATTTCATGTGAAGTTTCTTATTTTGTATAACATGTTCATATTAAGCCGATTCACAAAGCCATCACAACATGAATATATACGTGTATAGAGAGATCAAAAGAAAAGGAAAAGAGCAAGGTGATACAATGATACCCTTTGTGATCGGTTTGCAGAATGACGAAGGAACAAGGACACAAAACAACAATGAATTTCAAGCGACCCCAATCCTTCTTGAACCCACTTAACCCACGATCAAACACCACCAAAGAAACCATAATCGAACCTCCTTACTCCTTATTGAACTCGAAAACATGATCAGAAAAGGATCAAGCTGCCACCTTTGTTTTAGGGTTATGNGTATGGATCGAATGGGCCAAAGGCCTAAGGAACATGTTGGGCTAGTTAGGTTGGGCCATGGTTGGTCATAATGAATTTAAGTGGCGTAATACAAGTAAAACGACTCTGATTAAATGTTCATGAAGCGAAAATATTTCCCTCGTATTTTATTTAGCCCACGTACTTATTTTGGAGTTCGAAAATATTTAAAGATGACGTTTCGTTAAAGTTTTATAGATTTATGGTTACTTGTCTTAAATTCTATTCGCGTTTAATTATTTGTAACCGTATTTAGAAAATTTAAAATTATATGTAATTTAGGTATTCGGGATTTTAGGGTTTTACAGATGCCGTCACCTTAAGATAAAGGAGTGGATTCGGACTCTACTAGACGACCAAGGAAGGACTCAACATATTTACACCTGACGGCGTCAGGTGTTATGAAATGTAGGCCGTCAGGTGTTAAGCTAAAGAGAGACGGCCCAGAAGGTTTAAAGAGTGACGGCGTCAGAAGTAGATCTAGGTGATCCGAGAACCCTAGACACGGTGACTTGATGGCGTCAGGACCTATAACCTGACGCCGTCAGGACCTATAACCTGACGCCTTCAGAGTGTAAAATCTATATATACTTTTCCAATTTTCATTCATTAAGTGTGTAACTTTTGGGAGAACTTTAGGGATAAACCCTAGCTCGTATTTTCAGCCTTTTTCAAGGGGTTTTCACCCTTGTTTCATCTATGATTAATTAAAGATAAGTCTTCCATCAAATCATTCAATATGTCTATGTGTTTGTTGGATCGATATACTCTGACCAAACTATTATATAGCTTGTTAAGGGTTTAGTAGCCTTGG